>JAVGVS010003134.1:0-10015 GCA_032718565.1 Distichodus sexfasciatus
ATTATATTTTATGTTTAATATATTTTGTACTACTTTGGACAAAATTTCAATTCAAGAATATATAGTTTATTTTTTTTACACTGCATTACGTCGTTATCTTGGTGATTAAGTAAATAAGAAAGTCATGTTCGTTTAAACAGCACTTTAAAAAGCAACTGTGGTTAATTAAAATGCTTTACCGAGTAACAATATAAATATTAAAGGAAGCTCTTCAATGAATTTGGCCAAATATCAGTGAATAAAAGTGAGTTTTTAGCCTTGATTTAAGGCTGCCGAGAACCTATTTACGCATTACAAATAATAGAGAAAAATGTTTGTGTTTCTAGAGGGTAAAA
Source organism: Distichodus sexfasciatus (assembly GCA_032718565.1). NCBI lineage: Eukaryota > Metazoa > Chordata > Actinopteri > Characiformes > Distichodontidae > Distichodus > Distichodus sexfasciatus. Next base: position 336 of record JAVGVS010003134.1, read on the forward strand.
GAATATCAGACATGGCGTTTTCAAATTGCGTAATTACTGAATAATTAGTTATGTTCCTAAAATGCTTCTTTTGGGATCATATTACAGTACCTGCTAATTGCCATAAAACTAAAGTAATAACAAGTGGCGCGACTGAAAATCCAACTCAGCAAGACAAGGACCAGCGTATTCCGTGCGGCTAATGACGAGGTCTCTCCTGCAGACACTTATGGCACCAAGTCGGGCGGCTGAGGAATGATGTTTTTTCTCGAAAGCGAAGTGGATGTGTTAGGGGACGGATACATTGGGTAACATGGGGTCCATTGAGTCCGTAACAAAGGCTGATGACTGGGCAGTAAGACGGGACGGGGAGTCTGCTTTTGTCTGTGACAGATTCTGTTGTAGCCTTTTCAGCAGGACACAGAGGCCCCTGTATTCAGTTACGGCGGTCCAGTTCTGATACAGCGGAAAGGGTCAAAAAAAAAAAAGAGAGATTGATATGCAAAAACAAACCTGACCTTAACAGATCTCCGTTCTCAACGCGGGACCCGGTGCTATCTCGCAGGAGACTTCCGATTTGTGTGTGTGTGTGTGTCGGGAGAATTATAAAGTCAGTGTTCACGTTCAGTCATACCTTAGTCATTCAGATGGAAATGAGGCTTGCATGGAAGAGGGCGAAAGATTGAGGCAGATACAGGAAGAGGGCTTTTAGCGACTGAGGGAAGAAAGCTCCAGGTCCCACTGGGACAAGACTACACACGTATAGAGCGGGGCTGATCTGAGAACAGTCAGGACGGGAGATTCATCCACCCTCGGCATATAGACACTTCTCTATAACCTGAACTTACAGTGGCGTAGAGAGATGGAGGAAGTCCAAGACGAAGTGTAAAACATGTAATTAGGAAATCGAAGTTACTCTGGATAGAAAAGTCTGATAAATGCCAGAAATGTGAGTGAAAGTCATTGTGAACACACCATGACACAGCACACAGCGCAGCAAAATGAAATGTGAGCTCTGCATTTGACCCATCCGTAAAGAAGCATTGGGCTTGGGGATGGTACCTTGCTCTGGGGTGGTACCTCAGCAGTACCCTTACTGGTTCTGGGATTCGAACTAGCCACCTTCCGATCACGGGCCGAACGCCCTAGCCGATATGCCATCATTTTACAGATTCTTCCGCAGATTTTAAAGAGATTCATCAAGCTTTGATGGAAAACTTTTAAACTTTCTCCATCTTTCAGGCTGTCACACTTCTCTTTTGGCACATTTTGGAATCTTGACGTGCCCAAATTAGCGAACAAGATCAGGGAGGAGCAGCAGAAGTTGAGATTGGGTCTTTATTCCATTCTTCTGGCCAAGTGAGTGTCAAACACAGTCACAATGACTAGGATATAAAGAGCCTTTGGATCAGTTACATTAAACCAGACCGGCTTCTGAATAGAGTTTCGCAGAAGAGGCCGGCCCCTAGACAAGAAGGGAGACAGAGATACGGGCGACGCTCTGACACGCCTGTCACGACATTGCTAAAACGCACTGCGTGTAGGAATGTCATCTTAAAAGCAGCCCGCCTTATAACCCTTCCTCCCTCCCTCCCCATTCCCTTGCCGGTTGATGAACCTAATGAAGACAGATTGCGGAACTGAGACACAGCAGACATTAATTATCCTGTCACCGTCCGGATAACTTTACATGACGACAGCGCAGACGCCCGGGCTCTGCCACATCAACTCGGCTACGACAAACCGGCTGACGTAAAGGCAACCCTACGAGTTGGAGCTATTCCGAAGAGAGCGTCCCTCATGCTCCGCAGTCAGCAATGCGAAACCATCGTGTTCCGAACTCTTATTAACCCACCCGACAGCATAACGGCCCCCGATGTCACTAATACCTGCCAAGCTTATCCGAAATTCGTCCCCACCCCTTCCTTCCTTTATGAGTGGAAATGACCTTGTCTTGACAGTCCACGCAGAGCTTTTCTGGCGTAATTACATAGAACGTTTGCCTTTCAGGGATCTGGGAGTGCTGACGCAGCATGAAAGCCTGCAATCAGCCTCTATTAAGATGAAATAACCTCGCTGGCAAAGAAGACCGGCACGGGATACTTCTGGCAGGGATTGTGAAAAGGCCACACGAAGGCCGGCTCTCAAAGCGGTGTTTTTTGTGAACCTCAAACGTGATGCGTCGCTGTGAATTAACGCCCTCGGCCCGCGTTCCGAGCGGCAAAGCAGCATTTGCCGCTCTCCGGCACAGAAGCCAATCTCAGAAAGCGATCCGAGAGCGAGACGTGCCCCAGGAACATCCAGACTGACCTTAAAAAAAAAAAACACCAAGGTGAAACCGCGTATGGCTCTTGACGTCCGGGTTGGCGCGAGAGTGGGAGAATCAAAGCAGTCCGCCTGGCAACCGGTGCCTCAGATCTCCCGGGGGCTGGGGCTTTGTTAGAGATGAGACTCGCTCTTTTGAGGTAACCTGTACGGAAGCCTCAACCCCAAGAGCATCTGCAGTGATTGGAGCCTGGCCGCTGCAGACAGACTCCCAGGCGAGGCAGTGTGTGTGTGTGTGTGGGGAGGGGGGGGGATGACAGCTGGCTGATGTAAGTCTCAGGCAAGGCCAGACTCTCTCTCTTCAAAGTGTGAGTAAATAGTCTCGAGATATGCGAGAATATTCAGCAAAAACCTGCAGGGGGATGCGGAGGCTCTCCTGAGGACAACCAGTGGATCGGAAGCTTGTTGTATATCTGAGAATGGGTGGGTGGGTGCGAGTGTGTGTTGGAGCACAGCAATCTGACTTTAAATAAATATCAGGATTTTTATAAGTAATACATAACTGATTTTGATATGCACTGAGCTGCAAATGAGCGTATGTACGTGGACAAATCAGGGTGTGTAAATGCACATTCGCATGGGTGAATGTGCATTGGTTTATGTGGAGAGGTGTGTGCTAGTGCAAGCTGCACATGTTGGTGTTTGCATGGATGTCTGCGCAGGTGTGCATGTGTGTCTTTGCAAATGTGTATGCAAAAGCAAGGTTTTGCATGTAAATGTATAAATGTGTGTGTGTGTGTCTTCCAGGTACTCATGCTTTACCCACATCATCAATCTTGTCTGCTTTAAAGTAATGCGTTAGATGTCCAAAAACCCATTACAGAGCATTTTTTAAAAACCCACTAAACAGCGCCAAATAGTGCGGTCAGCATTTGGATTAGTCACTCATTCATTATCTGAACCGCTTAAACCCTATTGGGGTTGTGGGGACCGGAGCCTATCCGAGGATTTTGGGAGCAAGGTGGGCACCACCAGCCACAAAAATGGCAGGGCACAAACACACTCCCGTTCATACCTTAATGGGCCAATTTAGAGTGACCAATCAACCTATAGCACATGCTTTTGGACTGTGGGGGGGGAACCCACGTGAACAGCATGCAAACTCCTCACGGCCGAGCCAGTGATCGAACCCAGGACCTTCTTGCTGTGAGGTGACAGCACTAACCACCGCCACCCGGCACTATTTACATAATTTGGGGTGAAAATGAGCACATGCGCTAGAATCCAAAACGTCCATTAGAGGCTAGCACTCTCCCAAAAAGCAGCGAGTGTCCCAAGCACTTTATTATCAAGTAATATCATGGCGGCGGATGGATTTGTATTTCAAAGACGGCAAGGCGAACTCCAGCGGATCGGAGTTTCTTAAATGATAAAAGCGCTGTAATCCATGCCAGAGTCCCGGTCAGTTTGACCCTGGAGCCCAAACCAATTTCCCCCCTCTTGTCAAAGCATCATATGGAGCGGCGGTCTCCTCGCCACGCTGCAAACTCACGGCAATTACATAAGGCTTCGGAGATAAGCCGCCCTCAGCAGAACATGGATGGAGAGCTTGGGGAAAGAGAAAGATGTGAGTGAGACGGAGAGGGAGAGAGAGAGTCGCCTCGTCTGGGCTTGTGGGTTATGACAAACAGATTGCTAATTGTTCTTAACCCAAATACGGCTCGGCGCGGCTGAAAATAACCACGGTCTATTAAAGCTGGAGATTACGCCCGTGGCTCTGCACCGCCTGGGTTCACTAATCCAATTAGGTGAGTTTGTGGGGACTAGATACCGAGGGCTAGACAATCAGAGAAAACGCGGCATGAGGACGGGGAGAAATTCCGCTTACGGACCCCTTTGAGGTGCCCTTGCGTTTTTGTTTTTCTTATTAAGAAATTTATACGCAAACAGAGAACGGCACCACGGGCCAGGCTTATTCCATACGAATTCGGGTCCCGACGAGGGTCATAACATACGTCTGTTTATCAGAGGACGACGAATCGGTGGAAATTTATTTCCATAGAAATGGATTTGGGGAGGGAAAAAACACTAAGCCCGAGCTGAACAACACCCTCACAGACTATCACACAAAAAACCCCCCACAAATCTTCAAAGCATTGAGACAGAGATAAGAGGGGGGGATAAGAGCGAGATAAAATTGACAAACGGTACAAATCTCCCTGAAAGGAAAAATGTGGATTTTGAAACAGAGCGAAAGTGACCGACTGACCGCAGAGTCAGTCCATTGAACGGTGGTTAATGGCCAATCAAAAACTGGCCAAAAATGACAAGCAGCGTGATGAGAATGTCAAAACCCCTCCACACACACGCACACACACAAACCTGGTGCTTGTGTCTCTCTGTAGGGGTGGTTGGGGTAATAACAGCCTACACTCTGCCAGTGGATGAAGCTCATTTCTTTACAGAAAACAAAGATAAACATCCTTCACAAGATTGTTAATGAATGCTAATTTTTGGCAATTTTTGCTGGTTCCTGCTTCTAAACTAATTGTGTACTGGAACATGGGAGTTAAATAGCAATTAGTGTTCATTAGAGGAAATCTGAGCTAGTTATGACCTAGCAAACAAGACAGGTCTAGCAAAAAATTAAGTGACGTTCAATCGTGATGTGGATTGTGAAAGTCTGGTGCTATGACACTCGCCTCTGAGTCACCTGAGCAAGTTCCCTGAAATTTTTATATACCTATATAACATGCTTTTGGACTGTGTATGAGAAAACCGGAGCCCCTGGCGAAAACCCACACGAACACAAGGAACACAGGGACACTCCACACAGAAAGGCCCTACGGCCGACCCAGGGATCGCATCCAGGAACTTCTGGCTGTGAGGCAACGGCGCTAACCACTGCGCCATCGTGCCATCTTGATACCACACATTTAAAGGAAAAACATTTTAGAGCGATGCTATGGACTCAATCACTGAATCTAAGTATCATCAGATTGGATTACAGGAAATGATCAACTCTTAGAGATAATGATAGCTATTATTAGCTTTGGTCAGCTATTAACTAGCTATGCAATTACCAAATTACACCAAATTTTAACGGTAACCAGCTTCAGATTTGGATACATGCAATGGAAATATTACATCGTAACACGTGGCGTTTATTTCTCTAGTAACTATGAGGCGCCTCTGTGGCGCGTTTCGTTGCTCTACGGCATCCTGAATGCGATGCATGCCAAAGCTCCTTTTCAGTTCAAATCCTGCTCAATAAGGCAGGAACCTTCTAAGGACATGATTAATGAGGCAGCTGCCTTCCGAATGGAACACGTCCAATGGAGCCACTCGGTGCATCTTGTTCAGGTGAACAATGGTGGTGACACAAACCTGGACTCAACCAAACCCTTCTCACTTCACAGCCAAGTGTTCTGCTGCAAAGTTAACAAAAACACTGCATTTATTCACTCCTTCATTTATTATTCATTGAAGCTACACTGCACTTGACACTGTGTCTTGCTCTGGTAAATAAAAACCTGCGGCCAGAAAGGATGAGGTTCTTTTTCTAACCCCACCGAGGCGCTGGAGCAAGACACCGCAGTGCAGAGGGTCAGACTGACATTTACATGCCACTACCGGCGGCGCCAGAGCTGGACGCTGTCGAGGCTCGGCTTCATCCTCTCTGGGTCTGACCTCATGACCGGCAGCCCAGACACAACAAAACACCAGGTACGGCTCAATCCTAATTAGTCCCTCGCCCGTGACACAGAGGCTGCTTCAGGTTAAAGGAAGAACTTTACCTAGTCATCACATTTTGAATCACTGTAGAAACTCAACCTTGCGGACGTGGAAGTGACGTGGAAACGCAAAGCACTGCGCCACTGTGCCGCCCAATTTATGAATAATGCGCAGTGATTTTTTGGGATGAAGTGTAAAACCAGTGTTGACGTGCATTTGGATTAACATGTTCCCTTGTTACTGCTTCATGTTTCGCACACACTTATAAATTAACTTTTAACAATTATCGTCAATCACCAGGAATGCTTGCTACCAAGTATATGACGCATATAAGAAAACATCTCTAACTTCACATATCCGGATGACTAACTGCACTAATTAAGCTATTGCTTGTTGTAAATCATGGAGCTTGTTTTTATCGCCCCGTCTCCCATTATCCAGCGGACCCAGAGGCCAGAGTGGCAGGAGCTGATGCCCCATGCTAATTTTGCCCTTATTACAGGCCTCGTGAGGTCAGCGTATTTGACGGACAGGCCTCGGCTGTAAAGAGGGAGTAAAAGACTGCCGCGATTTATTAAAACTGCTCGGAATGATAACCGGCGTTGCTGTTTTAATAACTCTTTTCAGAAAGCAGCTTCATTTGTCACCATAATGGATTATTCCTTTTCAATAAAGCTCTGCACATTACTCACCTCACTCCTCACAGGTATTTGTAGGACAGGGTGATTTTTCTTCCCCTTGAAACACTCAATATATTTTTCCTCTACTTACTAAGTAATGGGGAGTAATTAATGTTCAGACAGAATCTGCCCCGTCCCGTGGAGCCCCGCGGTCGCCCGGCATGCTCCGGACCCCCCGATGTGGCGTGAAGATAAAATCCTGGGTGGGTTCATACACCTTTACAAAGCCAGAGTTCTAAAACTTTTCAAAGATTTCGAAAAACACCAATTGACGTTTCAAATTGAAGTAATTAACCCCTTAATTAGCCAGCAAAACCTGTAATCCCCAGCAATAATAGCACGATCCATTTAATTAGCTGAAATCTCCACTTTTACACTTGCTGTGATGTGAAAACACAATGTAATAAAAATGTAATTCTTTGATTACAATAAAGTACAATTATGTCATGCTAATGAACTCGCTGAAATGCATTTTACCCTTAAGTCACCTTTTATATATGCTTCAATCAAACTAAGATACGCTGCTGAACACGTGTTTAGCCATCGTAATCACGCCCCTTTAACGTTCAGTTCCAATTGCAGCATCAGCTAGGCTGACTCAGGTTTTATAGCAAGACACCAACAGTAGCAAATACATGACTAAATATAGGGTATTGTTAACGGTACTCTTAGCAGTACTCCTTATCAGTCCGGTACTTTAAATGGGGAGAAAGAGAGAGCTCTTCTGGATAAGAAATTGCTAAAAATGCATTATAGATTAAGTGAGTGATTATGAACTCAGCACAGCATACAATGCACAATAATGAAATGTGACCTCTGCATTTGACCCATCTGTGAAGCACGCAGGGAGCATGGTCACAGGTACCTCTGTGGTACCTTTATCAGTGTGGGACTTAAACCGGCCACCTTCTAATCACGGGGCGAACTCTCTTAATGTTACAATATGCTTTTTTTTATTAATAAGTACAGAGCAGGTCAGATGAAGTATAAAAGAGAACTTTTATACTGCAAAAATGAATGTAGTTTATTCATTTTTCCGGTACTCAAAGCAGTACCGATAACATCAGAACTTATTGATACTCAAGTCTTCCATCATTTAGATCCAGGTTAGTGCTGGTTTCGGCACCCATCTCCGTAAAGGACTCAAATTTCACTCTCAAACACATTTACTGGGTAGTGTAACAGCTAGAAAGTCATGTCCTCATCCTAATGGAAGTGACTGTGCAAAATCATCATGTATTATTATCTCATATCGATCTCTGGCTCCCGAAGTGAAGTGAATCAAAAGTGGATCAAAGTAGACTTTGTGACGGTGGTAGACACAAATGGTGCTGGTGGTCTAATGGTTAAGATCCTCGTGGATTCACATCCTACATCCAGCACTACAATTACTGGGTCCCTGAGCTAGAACCTTAACCCCAAGTTGCTCTCAGGGAAACTGAGAGGAAATTAGGAAATGGAAGTCACTCTGGATTAGAGTGATTTACTTGATCGTGATTTACACTCCTAATAGTCAGACGTCATATAAAAAAGTTCAAAAGAAGAGCAGTTCATTTCAGCATTATTTCCCCTGTTAAAAATTAAGATAATTACCACTCAGTTTCACTCAAGCTCTATGACTAAGGATTGACACTTTCACTACTGATAAACATAACAGAATAATCACTCAACAAAGACAAGGGTTTTTCCAAACTACAGACGGCACCGATCCGATATGTGGATTGTGGATTGGATAGCGGTCCGCTAATGACTCAAATAGCTGTATAGGGTATCAGTGGCACTGGGCCGATCTATGGAGCTGATCCGTAAATGCGGGCACAATCAATTGTTTATGCATGGGAAGTGTTAACGCGGTAAAGCTGGTTCATGGTTCAACATTTGCGCTAATTCCTTCATACTGATATGACAATGAGCAGAACGAGCAACACAACATACCACAACCCCAAAAGCAAATTATGTGATAATACTGTTCAATTTCTTTAACACCATCTGGCACTCGCTTGCAATCTCTGTGTTCCTGATGGTTTTAGCGCCGCAGGATTAGGGACCGTCACAAAATTACAGAAATGTGTTAATAATAAAAAATTTAGCATATACATATGGTGGTGTAATTACATCGTTCTATTTAGGAAAACAGTATTTAAGTGAAGTATTTCCTTAAGCATAAGAGAATAATCTCAGTCATGTATTCAGACATTTTTTAAGGCATAATTTTCTGTTTTTTGTTTAAAAATGACTGAGAGACTGTATCAGATTTGTATCGTATCGGCAGATAATCAAATTTACAATATCGGTATCATATCGGACGTATAAAAGTGGTATCGTCTATCCCAAACAAGGTCCAAACATCTTACTGTAATCCAGGGCATTTGCAGCTTTCCCAGGATCACAGCTACTTACCGACGCAGGGAAATCTCCCCCGATAGGTTCCACAGGTGTACAATTACCAAACGTAAAGCGGCTAAGACTAACATCAATGCTAATTAGCAGTGACAGATAATGTAATTAGGAATTCCCAGGACTGCCTCGCTGTGGGGAAACACGATGCGGACGGAGAGTCCACGAGGGAGGAAGAACACAAGCCGCTTTAGTCGCTCTGGTTTCTCTCCTCCCTTTTCAAGCCAGCTCTGTTTCTCAGAGAGAGAGAAACAACACCAGAGAGAGAGCGAGAGAGAGAGCGACGAGAAGCCACCTCCAGAGACTTGGGTTCTTTCCTTGCCGCTGTTTAGCGTCGCTCTTTTCTGCCGGGGCTTCCGTCCGCAGTCGCGGGACTGGCGAAGTAAAACGAGTCTCGAGCTGTTACGAGCCTAACGCGCCTTCAAAAGTCCATCAGTCGGGGGAAAGCGAATTTACATTTGCTCAGTTCCGGGCCCCCGAGAGCGTTTAGGAGTGGAAAAATGCATTTAAGAGGAGTAGTCAAATGACACGAAGAGCTATTGAATTGACGGGTGGAGAGAAGAGATATGCATGGCTGGACACACACACACACAGACACACACACACAGACACACACACACAGAC
>JAVGVS010003135.1:0-10014 GCA_032718565.1 Distichodus sexfasciatus
CACAATTACAAAGTATATACATAATGCAAGTGCATTAGAACACAGCTGTTTACATGTGTCTGGTTTCAGAAGAGTGGGAGGACATGGACGATGATGATGATGATGATGAAGAAGAGATGGATTCTGATGAAGAGCAAAAAGAGGAGGGGGATGAGTCCAGTTCAAGCAGACTCGTTCCGAGTTCCGGTTCCATCCCAGTCACCGACTGCTTGTTCTGCTCCCATCATTCTCGTAGTCTGAACAGAAACGTGGCTCACATGACCAGAACTCACAGCTTCTTCCTGCCGGACATCGAGTACCTGGTGGACCTGAGGGGCCTCGTCGCTTACCTCGGTGAGTGCAGTGTGGGAATGTGTATTAGTGCTGTTCGATATGACAAAAGACATCAGATGGCGAAATTTAAACCCCTGTCATATTATACTATTTTATTTGGTGTTGCAAAATCCAGAGTTTACAACAATATTTGTTGATGGTTTGGATGAGGGTTTGCGGTAGTCACCACATCAATACGTGGACGTAGTTATATTTGTACTTAATTCTGAGCGTGCAGTGGAACTTTCACAAGCAAAATCTTGTGTCTGTGTGCCCTCAGCTCTGCCTACACGTGCACTCCAAACATTCCATGCCCTCACACTCAGATCTATGGAACGCCAAAAATGCCACAATTCACCTTAAAGACACCTTACTAGAGCAGCGTAAAAAGAGTTGCCTTTTACAGACATTTTACAGCGTAAAAGGCAATGTTTGAACACAAGTCAAGCACTGCAAAAAACAATGTTTTCAAAGGTCTAATAAATCGCCTTTATATCCGTTGCATAAAAATGTAGGCGAATTGTGGCACCTTTGGTGTTCCATATGAGCGTGTGGGGCGTAGAGTGTGTAGGCAGAGTTTTGCGTGCACAGAGATGAGGTTTTTGCTTGCGAAAGGTCCGCAAGTACAGAAAATTTACTATATTGTGATATATGTGGAGCTGAAACAAATATTTTCAAATAACCCGAATAATTCGATTACAAAAAATGGTCGAGGCAGTTTTTCTAGAATCAAAGCTTGCCTTAATTCATTTCATTTGCTAGAGCATGCACCGCTTGTGATTCACACGGACGCTTATTAGTGACGCATTATGATTTCAGAGGCATGATCAAGTAGGGGTGGGCGATATATCGAATATACTCGATGTATCTCGGCTTGTTCCACGTGCGATGTAGTAAATGACTATATCGTGATCATCGAGTATAAATCCTAACGTTATTGTTAAACAGACAGCATGTACTTGCTTTCGAGTTTTGCTTTGCTGCCACATCAAAGCAGACAGCTCGCTCCCCCGCCCATCCAGAAAACTCTCCTAGCGCATGCGCGTTTTGTACCGCTTTCGTGTTTCGCTTCTCTGCTCGCTCCCCCGCCTGCGGCGTCACATCAACGCCAAAACTAGAGCGCGCAAAATGGCTTGCCGCAAAAATTCTGCGGGTTTTTTTTTTTTTTTTTTTTTTTTTTTTTTTTTTCTCCACAGCACAAAATTAAGAAACGAGTGCGTGGTTGTGATAATATTGCGCTCAAACTGTATTTTTCCTCTCTCGAATGTCTTTTTCCTCTCGATGTGTTAAATGTCCTCACGTGCAAAGTAGATTACCGACGAGCGGCTTTCTTGCTCGAGTGAGATTTCTACGCGCGCGGTTTGAAAGGGGCGGGTTTTGGCAGTTTGGGGGCGGGGTATAGGCAGTTTCTGCCTGCGAATGCCATTGGCCGATGGCTTGTGATTGACTGCACGCTACAGAAAGAAAGTTTATATAGAAAAACCAAAGATGACGGAGGAAGAGGAACAGCGGCCGGTAGGTTAAACGCAAGTTATAGTTTATCAGTCTTAAAATTATAATTTAATAGTTAGGTCTTACTCATTTAATAAGCAATCAATGGCTCCTCTTATCCACTTGTCTGTCCCCATAAAGTAAAAGTATAAAGTATAAGTATAAGTATAAAGTTTGCTATATTATACTTTGGTTTAAAAAAAAAGCATTTACTATGTTAAACTTTGGCTAAATTCATTATATTGGTGTCATTTAATGCAATATAGGGCCGAATGTATCATTTATACAGTGATTTTGAGGGAATTTCAAGGTATTGAGATATATATAGTGTATCGTGGTATAGCTTAAAAATATCGCGATATTATGTTTATGCCATATCGCCCAGCCCTACGATCAGGGCAAGACCTGATCCCTCTGTATGTGAACCTACTTGTGAGAAATTCCGTGCACAAAAACAGAAGTAAATGCTTAAAAACGCGAATGTAGTTCTCTTCCAGAAAGGCCAAGAGCAGCTCATTTTATAGGCTAAATTGGTTGAAAATGACCCAAAACTTCAGCATTTCTTCATTTTCAATTAATTAGATTTTATATTGTTATAGTGTAATCAATAGGAAAGAAGAAATATAGAACATTTATTTATCAAAAACATTATTCTATATTCTAGTGGCTACCAAATGGATAAAGAAGTGTTTCTGTAATAGAATGTTAAGCCATAACATGAAAATTCTGCAACTCAGCAATAAAACAATGTTCTTGCTATTTCTCTAGTTTTAACACTTTTATTTTACATGAAGCTATCAATAAAAAAACGAAACACTTCTACAGGCTCAAGCCAATGTTCATCAAAAATGTGCTGATTTCATAACGGTATCAGCATTTACACATTTTGAGTAATTACAAATTTGAGCAGTGCAGGACGTCCTGACCACAACAATATAAGGCATGTATGGCTAACTTTTACTCACACTAGAATAAGCCTAAAACAGAGATATTGTCTTTTTTCTGTTTCATTTAAAAAAAAAAAAAAATCCAATTCCTCAATTAATCTTTGAGAAAATCAATGGAATACTCAATTACAAGAAGAATCGACAGTTGCAGCTCTAGATATATGGTTATCGGAATATGAAATGACATATCAGGATATGAGATTTTGATGATATTGCACAGCCCTAGGACTACAATATGTATGATGTCTGATCGATGCTGTGTGCGTGTTGATTATTGACCTGATGTATTGTTACAACCCTACTAAAGTGTGCGTGTGTTTTGTGCAGGAGAGAAGGTTGGAGTGGGTAAAGTGTGTTTGTGGTGTAACGAGAGAGGAAAGTCGTTTTACTCCACCGAGGCGGTTCAGGGTCACATGACAGATAAAAGCCACTGTAAACTCTACACGGAGGGAGACGCGGCACTGGAGTTCGCCGACTTCTACGACTTCAGGTGAGACACTGATTCAGCGTCTTCAGGGCATTTGGTGGCGTAACGTTTAGAGTAGACGTCCATTCTGCGGGGCAATCACAACCTGAGGTGGGAGTTTAAACGACTTGCATCTTCTGTCTTAAAATGCTTTATTTATAGTCCACCGTCACGGTCAAAAACTATAAATTCAACATGCAATTCCTTTAACCTTGTGGTGGCAGCACCACTGTGTAACACGAGTGGTTACAGAGTTGCGTAACTGTCTGTGTAGACAAGTCGAGCGCATAAAGACAAGAGATTTTGCTCACTAAAGTTCCACTGCACGCTCAGAATTTTGGCACTAAAATAAAGCAATAGTTCTGACATTTCTAACACAGTACCAAGTCAAGCGAGCGTGAAAGCAGAGCATTTCCAACGTAGTGCACAACATTTAAAGAAAAAGTCACTTCCCGCCCTATGTAGGGTACCAAGTCAAATAGGGCGCGTGTGACCCTCCATGTGCATGTGACACTCCATGTGCCCGTGCGCTATCTAGTGCGTAGAGAGCCGTTAAGCTTAAGTGACACAAACACGCAGTTTATTCGGAGTGCACGTGCACTCAGTCAAGCTTAAAGACGAGAGATTTTGCTGGTGAACGTTCCACTGCATGCTCAGAATTTTGGCACAAAATATAACGCCACACATTTTAAGACTGAAGGCACGGGTCGTGTAAAATCCCACCTCGGACTTTGGACATGCCTGACACAAGCGCTACCTTTCCCACGTACAGTAAATGTGTCATCAAATATCAGCTGGAAATATCGGGCAAATCTAAGCATTGGATCGATGCTGATTATCGGCCGATTCTGATATTATCGTGCATCAAATATATAATGTAGTATAACATTATTACTCAGTGAAAGATTCAAAGATAAATATAGATATGTGCGTGTGTGTTGTGGTAAATCAGGAGCAGTTACCCGGACGCTAAAGACGGTGAGGATGTGGAGATGAAGGACGGAGAAATTCCTGATGAGAAAACGATGGAATTTGATGATGAGACGCTGGAGCTCACGCTGCCCTCTGGTACACACACTCACACACGCATACATACTCACCTTTAATCTCACACTTCAACTGGAGACATGTATCTAGTGGTGGGCAATAAAACGATAAAGATAATTATTGCGAAATAGCTTTTCCTTGATAGAAAAAATAGACATAGTCGATATAAAGTCGATAGCATTCATTTCGTCCACCTTTTGATTTCACGAGAAGCCAACGATAATGACAACAGCGCCGTGCCGAACCGATCGTGCGGTTACCGGTCACGGCAGTCAGGTTGACAGACAGAGCAGCCGAACCAATCACGTGGTTGCAAAAGAGTTCCAGCTCACGTCCATTAAGTAAGCGTGACTTCTCATATTCTAAAGCTGTGGGCTACAGCAGCCGTGCGCGACAGTATGTCAGGAGAGCGAGCGAGATAAAATAGAAAAAATGGCGACAGGCAATACCGTTATAGAAAGACACCTCAGTGGACATTGTGCAAGGCTCAAAGGACGAGGACATTGTTGGAAAAAAGGGTCTGAAGAATTCCACAGTTTGGAAATATTTTGGCTGCTTAAAGTCTGACACGAAGCAGAGTAGCGCACACTGCAAACTGTGTCGAAAGCATGTTCATACAAAGACTGGTAATACTAGAGCTGAAACGATTATTCGAATACTTCAGTTCATTTCACTCGCTAGAGCATGCACTGCTTGTTTCACACGGATGCTGATTTGTGACGCACAATGTTTTCAGTGGCGCGATCAAGACAAGACGTGATCCCTCTGCATGTGAAAGTATTTGTGAGATGCTCCATGCACAAAAACAGAAGTAAATGCATAAAAGCACATAAATGACATTTTTCGCGATGTAAATAACGCTGTATTTATGAGCTCGCGCGTGAGTGCCATTACTCTCTAAAACGCTCAGTTCAGTCAAAGTGTCACAGAAACAATGCATATTTTAGCTCATAAATAACCACAACAACCAGCGTTCTACTCACAATACAGCCGTTTATTGAGATTTTCCCATAGATTTTCCATAGTTTATTCTGGAACGCGCGCTCAGCGGTTTAATGTGACGCAGTGCGTGGGGGATTGTGGGAAATGTACTTCTCTCTTTTTTTTCCAATTTAATAATGTTTTTTAATCAATAGGAAAGAAGAAATGTAAAACATTTATTTATCAAATGAAAAAAATCTATATTCTGATGGATACCAAATGGATAAAGAAGTGTTAGAACGTTAAGCCATAGAATGCATAGTTAAAACTCTGCAACTCTGCAATAGAACAATGTTCCTACTATTCCTAGTAGTTATGTCTACAGTTTCAGCACCTTTATTTTACATAAAGCTAAAGAAAACCCTTAACATTTCTACAGGCGCAAGTCAGTTTTCATCAGAAATTTCATAACTCTGTCAGCATTTACACATCAAACTTTGACAAATTTGAGTAGTGCAGGACGTCCTGAACACAACAACATAAAGCATGTATGGCTAACTTCTACTCACACACTAGAATAAGCCTAAAAACAAAGGTAGTCTTTTTCTGTTTTTATTTTTTTTAAAAATCCAATTACTTGATTAATCCAGTCGTTAGAATACTTGATAACAAAATGAATCAATGTTCAACTTCTGACAAAGTAAATAATATTAAACTGAAATGAATGTTATGATGTCTTCACTCTTCACATCTCAGTTACAAATAAAAAGGTGGTTTGACAGTGATTTGACTTATGTCGTTATATATATCGATATCGTCTGATATGAATAAAAAATATCGAGATACGATTTTTTTTCCATCTGGCCCACCCCTACATGTGTCACACTGTTAAGTCATGTTAACATAGACCCTTCTGTTATTTACTTCAGTGTACGACTAACTGAAGTTTTAAGTCAGTTCACGGAAATGAGAATGTGAAGACGTCAGATTAACTTAAAACTGTTTGCTGTAACAACAGATATGTTTAAAAGTTTGATGTTTGTGATTGTCTTGTAGGAGCTAAAATCGGCCACCGCTCGCTCATGCGCTACTACAGGCAGCGTTTCGGAGCTCAGAGGGCTGTGGTTCCAGTTCATAACCAGCGTGCGGTGGGGAGAGTGCTAAAACAGTACCGGGCCCTCGGCTGGGGATCAGAGTCCGGTAAGGGATTAATTATACACTGCTACAATTCGCCTGTCACTGCTTCATACACTTTAAAAAATTAAAACCAAAAATGTGCTTTTAATACTCCTCAGTGTTCCTTTCCAAAACCAAAATGGAAAAAGGAATAATTATATTCAAATTGAAAAAGAAAAGAACATCTTATTAGTTTTTACTATTTTTTTAATTTAAATTTAAAAACAAACAAACCATACAACGTCCTCATAATCCATTTTGGTTTATTGTATGTTTTGTGGAGAATTTCTGTGTCCAGTTTTTTACTTAATAAATTAATATTTGAATTATAAAATAGAAAATTATAAATTTTTGAATAAATGAATAGAAAAACTAAATGAGGCATGCATCGTGTGTCTTTTATTTATTGTTTATTTTTATTTATTTATTTATTTATTTAGTATTGTTATTGTTATCTTGAAGAGCCTTTGGTCAAATAATTTTCAAAAACATTTGCAACTTTTTTGCACCCATAAGAAATTTAAAATCAGCTTTTGTGCGGAAAGTGCTTGGACCCCGTGACCGCTACTTACAGCTACATTATTATTGTAACACAGCATGGGGAATTGGAAAATCAAATTTTGGTTTTGGAAGCAACAGGGAAAAAAGTTTTGGATTTTAATTTTAAGTAATAAATGAACACGTTAGCGTGAGAGTTTCATCACACCTTTGCTGAAATGTTTTTCTCTTTATTAACTGCAGGTCCCGGAGCTGTGAGTCAGCAGAAGAAGGACATGCAGTACGTACAGAAGATGAAATTCAAGTGGATGCTGAAGATGGGAATGAAAAACAACACCACCAAACAGACACATTTCAGAGCTCAAGTCATGTTCTAAACCAATAAAATAACCTCAAATCACCTGTGAATATTTAGGGTTAAAAAGTAAAATCTAATAAACACTTTTAAATCTTTTGATCAACTTATTCACATTGTACAGAAATCGGAGATCGTGCTTGTTGGAATGTGTTAATAAAAAGACATCATTAAATGGTGGCGTGGATCTACAACTGTGCTCACTTTAAAGTGCAAAATATTGTACATTAATTTGCAGGAATATTAAACTTGGTGTAAATTAACTTACAGAGACTTCTGTTTTGGGAGTAACGTGTTACAATCGTAACAATTAAGGTAATTAGTACTTTTCGCTGTAGCACATTAATAAGGCATTACTGATACATTTTCAGTAATATTCGACGTGTTACATATTTCATAACACGTTACAACACACTTTTATTTTTACTTTTAATTTTAGTGCTGTTTTGTTTTTATTTTAATCACCAACACCACGGAATGTTTTGCACAAGATGAGAGTAGTAGCTGTTTCTTCCAGTGGATAAGGTTACTGTAATACAGCACACAGCCGCTACAGTGAAAACAAAATGAACGGAACTAAATGGAGCTCAACTCAATTTAACCGTCCACTGTCTTTTTCTCTGGGTTTTCCAGTCCACAGTTCTCAGATTTGATCCGTTGTGCACCTCTGTGCCTAATTTCATCCTGTGTATTTAAGTGCGTGAGTATTTGTCATTATTTGCTGAATACAACACAGCACCACAACCAGATGTGACCAATATGTCTGACCCGTCCGTGAGGGAGCAGTGGGCTGCTGACATGGGCAGTGACTAGGGAGCACTGCTTGGCGACGATATCTTGCTCTTGAGTACCAGTGGTACCTTTACCGGTCCGGAACTTGAGCTGGCGACCTTCCAATCACAAGGCCACAAGTGTGGCTTTCAAATACCCAATATTTAACCTTTTCGGGTTTATTTCTATATATGCTTTTTTTGTATTACGATGGCATATTAGGGCACTGCAGATAAAAAAAAATAGCTGTGGGAAGACATTCCGAGATTAAAGTTGTACATTTACGACAAGACAAACTGTGACAATCTCTCTCTTTTTTTAATCGCAATTTTTTTTTCTTGTAAATTTGTGGTTTTTAATCGCTAATTTCTATCAGTTGAATAAAAATGCAGATATTTAACTGTATAACAATATTTTGACAGTATAAAATGACATATCACCGGCATTTTTATGTTCTCTAAGAATATTTGACCTCGCAAATTTTTGCGTTTTTTTTCTCATAAATTTGCCACTTTAATCTCAAGAGTATATCTTTTTTTTTTCTTCTCGTAAATGTACGACTTTAAACTAGGAATTCTGGAGTTTTCTCTCGGAATTTTACCCCCTCCCTCAGCTCCGTTTTTTTCTTGTTATTCTTCAGTGGCATTAGTACGCCGTCATATTCTCTGTGCATACTGGTATATACTAAAGCAGCGATGACAAGAAAGTTGACTTTATTTTAGTCTCGCTCTGCAGCGCCTCCTGGGTGTAATTACACCACTCGGAAGTGTTTATGAAGTAGAACATCTCTTTGGTTCAGTTCGTCGCATCCCGGTCGCGGTTTTTGGACGCTGCTTTATGTTGTTTGAGAGGATTTGCTGCGACTAGATCAACCTGCAGCGTCCTTTATTTTTCTCAAATTTATTTCAAAAACGGATATTTTAATAAGCGGGACCCCTGCGATCTGCATCATGTTGTACGTCATTAATAACCAGGAGTAGCATTTAACAGTAAGTGTGTAGATTTTCGTTTGTTTTTTTATATAATCGTTCCTGAATTCGTTTGAAGTTTGGATTTCTTATTGCAACCTTTAATCTTAAGGCTCAGCCCTGAATATTTTAAAAATTAGCTCCAAATTAAGCATTTGACTTTGGTGATTTGGAATTCAGGACTTTAAGCTTTTTAACTTGACCCGCTTCTGTTAACTGCCACCTGCTGGTGAAGGTCCTGCAACTGCACCCTGTTAATGAATCAATGCTCGGTTTCTACGTCATCAACCAACTGATTCCCCTTCAGATCCGAAGCAGTGATTCGGGTGAAAATGAGTTCGAATTAAGAATCGAATCTTTGATTTCAGTCGTAATTTCAGAACTCAAAATCCTTAATCTATATTATTATTAATTTAAAATCGCCACGTAAAATATTTTTTAAAATACGATTTATTTTACATTTGCATAATATAGTATTTGACTGATATTTCGTTGTTACTTGAGCAAATCTCTCTTAATTAAATTCTAAAAAATCTTTTTATTTTCTTCGCATTTTCTAGCAATGTTGATGTTCAGGAAGTTAGCCGGGTCCGTGTTTAAGTTGGCCCCCAGGTGGCGCTGTCCCACTTCCCGTTCTCCTGCAGTTAAAGCCCCGCGTCGCGGCTACACACACGGACGTGATTCCGAGTCTCCCGACAGCGTTTCGACTCGTGGATCGTTTTCTCGGCTCACAGCGTCCGACCTGCAGTTCTTCACGCAGCTGCTGCCGGGACGAGCCGAGCGCGACGCCGAGCTGCTGCGCGCTGCAAACTGCGACTGGCTCAGCGCGTTCAGAGGTCTGACCTGCAGCTCACTCACACTGCCTCCTTCTTTTTACACCTTTAATGCCTCTTTCCCCAGACTATAATGCCTCTTAGTCCAGATATAGTATCTGTCTATTATAACTCTACCTCTTGCACATTCAGTGTAAATGTCAATTTCAACCTGTTAAGAATACTGCATCCTGACTTGACAAACATTTTTACCTCTATGTTTATTTCTAGCCTCTAATTATATATATAT
>JAVGVS010003136.1:0-10010 GCA_032718565.1 Distichodus sexfasciatus
TGTATAATAATAATAATAATAATAATAATAATAATAATAATAATATATGCTTACAGTTTATATTTCTATTCAGTCAGTTATAAGCCATTTCCATTTGGACAATACAAAAAATATGTTAGCATGGATATCACCAAATAGTAGGAAAATTTTAGACGTAGTACTTAATTATAAAAAGGGAATCAAGTGACTGCTTACACTCATATTTTTGTAAAGCCATTCATACTTTTCTCTTCTCAGTCTGCTGTCTGTGATTTAAAAAATATCATATCACAGAGCAGTTCTCTTTTTCAAAGTCTGTATTGGCCAGTAAGCTTTGAATTCAACTCTGTAAGTCACAAGCAGCACGTTAGCTTTTGCTTTGTTTGGTCCGAACATGACAGTCCCGTACTTAAGTCTATCGCTAGTGGAGCAGATGTGGGAGTAACCACAGAACTGCATAAGAGCATGGGCATTGACAACAGTAGCAGTTCTTCGCCCTAATGAATGCAACTTTTAAATGAAAGAATTACACACCGTTTCCCCTCCGCGCCGTTCCACTCTGACCGGCGCTATTGTCGTCTCATAATAACATTGTTTTATGACAGTGATTCATCATCATGCACCCAAAAGGTAATATTATAGAAGAGAACTACAGGCAACACAATTAAATTTGCGGTTGACAGCAGGAGATGTTTGTCTCCATTGCACACTTGCATTTTTAATGGAAGACCCCCCACCCAACCCCACCCCCCCACCTCCTGTTCCGACTTTTTTTTTTTTTTTTTTAGCAAACAGCCCAGGCTGCTTTGAGGTTTATCAAGGACACCGTCTAACAAATGATCATTGCTTGACCTTGCAATTACTATTCAATAGATATTCAAATAGTGTGTAATTACAGGTGTAGAGTGATAAAATATTCACGCCGTGTTCATATTCATCCCATTCATTTCCAGTCCCGGAGGGGCTAATGTGTAATGATGTGCGCTGGGCAGTTTAACAGTGTTGTTCCTTAACTTTAATGACTTGTGTTTTGATCTCTTTGCTCTGCTGTTAAAAGGGCGAGCTACGGAGTCACATTTTAACTGCTCTAGCACAGCCAATCATAATCTGTTTCCAGTTGGATATCATTTGAATAAAATTCGTTAGCACAGGTATTACCCAAATGGCCTTATATGGCACTCAAAAGAAAATCACTAATTTAAAGAAAAACCCTTCTGAATGGATACACTATGGGAAGTGATGTGTCAGCTAGCTCAGATTTGATCTGTTTTATAAAATTATTGTC
Source organism: Distichodus sexfasciatus (assembly GCA_032718565.1). Lineage (NCBI taxonomy): Eukaryota > Metazoa > Chordata > Actinopteri > Characiformes > Distichodontidae > Distichodus > Distichodus sexfasciatus. The sequence goes on from JAVGVS010003136.1 coordinate 1,265, forward strand.
AGCCTGCTGTGGACAATGCTAATTATCCTTTTCTGGACCCATGGGCAGCTCTCTCTCTATTGGCTAGTACTAAAATCTCCCACAGCTGTGCATTCATCTGTATATGTCACGATTAGCACATTCTTATTTGCTTTGGGGGTCCTAATGAGGGGCTACTGTGTAATGATGTGCGTTTTGCTGCTTAACATTGCTGTTCTCTAACTTAACGGCTCCAGGCTTGATCTGTGCTCTGCCGCTAAAAGCGCCAACTACAAAAGTCACATTTTATTGGCTGCCTGGTCGCTATCCTTACGCTAGAACCCAGACATGCAGACACACACACACACACATGCACACACACCCACCCATACACTCAAAACACCTCTGAAGAGCAAGTCAATTCCTCAGCTGACGTTTCTGCATCTTGGGCACTACATTAAAATGCAGCTCTCATCAGACTGTCCCAGCCTTCTAAATCCATCTTTTTGATCTCTCAGCATGCATCATAATTTTATTATATCACAGACCATAACTTCCGTCAGCTCTTGTAGTTCTGCTTTTCCCTGGCTCCATTGACGCCCAGCACGGAGCAGCCATGCCTCTCCCTCGACAGTCTTCTGGACGTGGGCGGTATGCTTTAGTCTTGTACTGCCCTGTGCCAGCGCATAGCTACTGCCCAGTCTGCCCACACGCCTGCCTGCCTGCCTGGCTGCCTGTCCCAACTGTTCCCGGATCCCTTGCCGAGTTCCATCCAAATGAGTGCTAGTGTCTTTCTGTGTGTGTGTGTGTGTGTGTGATGAGCCAGGCTGCATGGCACGGCGTGGCATGGTGTCCCATGGCCCTACGCTCCCGTCATGTGAAGATGAATGGCGCTCTGTCACCGGCCCGCCTTCAGAGGCCAGGCTCATGGAGGAAAGTGCTAACATATGCGGAGATGAAAATGGTGCCCATTTACGGGCAAGTCCTGTGAGCTGAGTAACGTCAGCACTTCTGCCCCACCCCCACCCAAACCCCTGCTCGTTCTCATCTCTTTTCCTTTCACTTGCTTTCTGTCTCTCTCTGTTCTCTTTCTTCCCCATGGCGGGGGACGTAGAGAGGGAGAATTACTCAGCAGATTTTTTTATAAAGGCGACAGAGAGTGGCCTGAGCTGAAGCCGGGGAAAGAAGGAGAGAGAGGGGAATAAGAGTGCTGGAAGAGAGACAGGGTAGATGAGGAAGTGTTAATCAGGATTAGGCTTTCTGCCAGCTTTGAGTCAAAGCACCTTAAAAGGCAAGATCGAGATTTAACATTCTAGCCAGAACTTAGGGCTTACGACTACTCCACTTTTCTACTTATCCAACAAACTTTAGCACTGTAAAATGCTTGCGTTGCATCTTCTTTTATGAAGTGCCTTTAAATATTGGTAAGCAGAATGTATTTTAGTAGTAGATAGGTATATGGAGTCAGAAATCTAAGGGCCTCCTGCACTTCTCAGATCATCACAACTAAAACATGGCTTGCAAAACTGAATTTATTTTTTTGTCTTTAATTTGCAACTTTACGCATGTATGATTCTCTAGATTTATGGCAAAGTAATTTTTTTCAGAATATTAATATTTCGCCATTTGATTGTTCAAGCAGTATGTTGAGACCAGTTTGGCAATTCTCAGATTTCAGTACTTTTAGGTTTGAACATTATAAACCTTTTTTGAATGCTATGGAGGTTTTAGATCTTGGTTCTATGCTTGGGGTGTTGATTCTGGCCTCTCTCTTAAATTCCATCAAGAGAAATCTGGTGTGTAAACTTTGTGTCCATGTTTATTTCCTGTTCTATTATCTTTCCAATAATATGGGTGACCTTGCAACATTGACCCTTTTGGGAACTAAAAAGTGGTTCAAATATTTGATTTAAAAAAAATGTATACAATTTAGGTGTTTAGATGGTATACACAGATGTAGATGGTAGCGAATGAAGCAGAGTTGACCCCAGATCAGAAGGTCGCCAGTCTAAGTTCCCGACACGGTAAAATGTACCACTGAGGCACTCTAAGAACAAGGTACCGTCTCAAGCTCTGCTGTTAAAGAAGATTGCTCCTTCCAGAGATGAGTCAAATTTCAGAGGGTGTGGTACTTGGATAGTTTATGGGTAAGTACGTAGTTCCGACAATGCAAATGCTATCGCTAAAGCTTATTTACGTGACCAGTGATTATTTGTCATTATGAACACCCCACAGCACAGCACACACTGTACTACAACGAAACAACAGCATTTTACCCATCTCTGAAGGAGCAGTGGGTAGGTGACATGGGCAGCGCCCGGGGAGCAGATCTTGGGGACCGTACCTTGCTCGCACTCGGTATCAATTCAAACCCATGACGTATTTGACTACATGGGCTAACGCCTCAACTGTTACGGGCGTGGGTGTCTCAGAGCTAGTAGTCTAAATAAGCAGTTTGCTACAAATGGAAAAAACTATGCTCTATTTTCATTTATGCTTAATGCTTCCAGACTTGCTGTTTCAAATCATTCACAGAAGCATGACCTCTATATGAAGATGTAAATCTTGTGTGTTTTCAAGACACTGTGTAATTTTTTATTTCTACACAGTAGTACATGTTCTCAGAGCTAAAATCTTGCCTTTCAACACCTTGTTATTCACTTCAGTAATTTCTAGCGTTAACACTATCGGATTTCACTTAAAGTTTCCTCGCAATCTGCACACTGCCTGCATTCAAGAAGCAATATGTGAAAGAGATTTTTATCAAAGTGCTTTTTTTTTTATCAGACTCCAAGCGAACACAGTTGACTCTAAGACTATCCAGGTGGGAAAGATGGTTTCTGTCGCTCTCTGGCATGCCTGTAGCCATGCTGAATTGTTGTGGGCATTTGCTGTCTCACAGACACAAACACATTCAGCTGCCCTCTGATACTGCAAAAACAACAGTACAAAGGGATGCAATTTGGAAAGCACACATCGTCCACTTCTCTTAGACTACTGGGCAATAGGAAGTGTGGGAATTAGCTAGCAATATAGCAATACATAAAAAAAATGTGGTGGTTAAATGATCCACTTGAGAAATTGTCTTTTCCATATTTGGAAATTTGCTTTGTTCCAGTGCTCCAATGTGAAACCACTAAAAAAAATAAGGCTATCCGGCGCATTATTAGTCTGTGTACAGCGTTAAATATTCACCTGTGCCAGTTAATAGCTTTGCTTGGTTAATAAGTCATGTGTAAAAAGGAAAGAGAAGAGGCCATTCTATGCGATCTCCGGAGAAGCACTCAGTAGTAGTTGATAACAGGCTTGATATGAGTAAACTCTGTCATTTTCCCGCCGTCCCAGCAGATCGCTGCCAGTGCACGGGTTACACATCTCAAAGCGTGAGTCAGTCTTCTCATATGCAATCACCCAATCAAAAATATTTATGATCTGTCTTGCTTTTTAGTTGATTATGGATTGAGATTTTGGCTTCCGGAGGCATTCATCAGATGAGAGACTGGAGAGGATGAAGGCGTCGTAATGTCACGATGTTGTCGGGTTGTTGCTGTCTGTAGTTTAGAAGCGCTTTATGGATGAAACCCATTCCTTGTTAAGTCTTGCTTTTTGTCTTTGTGCGTTAACCTGCCAAACCATGGTGAAACCGCTGAAGCTCTCGTTGTCTGCCTGGCCCCTCAGACTACTCCATTTTTACAGTATAACGGGAAGATGGAGGTACAGCGAAGGAAGGTGTTTCAAGTGACGCTCTGCAATACTAAGGCACCTTTTAAAGCCGCTGGAGTGAAGATAGATGCAAGGGTGTGCTGGGCTTTCAGGTGCGCTGGTGCCCTGTAATTTAATTTTATACATCATAAACGCCACTGAGCGATGTAGTCAGCCGTGTTCCGGTACCGGGGCGGAAGCCATAAATTAAAGGGGAACGTTTCCTCTTGTCTGAACTCCTCTCCCTTATTCCCTGCACTCGGAGAGAGAGGGGGGGGTGGGGGGTTAGAGGGCTGATTAATGCAGGAGAGGCACAGTGCTTAGTCTTCATAATAAATGAAAGAAAGAAGGAAAGGAAGAGAAAGGCCGAGAAAGTGAGATGCCTCACGAATTCTTGTGTAGATATTCATGCTATGTGTTCTGTCATTTGCTATTCATGAGTCATGACTTTGCTTAACATTGGGATTCTCTTTCAAACTGGTGACATTCGTCACATGATGGAGTCTCTTTGGGCCATGATCCAGTTTCGGAATGAGTAAGAAAGAAGCGTCACGCCAAAAATGTGACATGTGTACATGCGGAGACAGAACGGGGGGAAAAAACGGAACCGCTCGATTGCCTCGGTGCGAAGAGGGCAAACATATGGGAGAAGTTCCGTTCGCCACGTTAGGTGTATACTCTTAAACCGCCCACATCAGGGGCTACCTTTTTATTAATAATGGGATGAATGAATAGCACATTTCTCTGGTTAATGGTTAGGCACTTGAGAGTTCTCCCTGCTCTATTCAATTCCTGGCCTCAATTGGAAGTGCACATTAAAAGTTAATGGGATGTTAGCTTACGATTAAAAGCGTAAATAACACACATTGGCTAAATGCAGAGGCCTTTTGATTTTGCTTTACCTCTCATTACACTCTCTTTCTCTCTACCTTTTTATTGTGCCATTTAGTTTCCTGTTGCTGCCTCCTGTGTGTGTGTTTTTTTGTCTCTTTGTTTTCTCTGTAAGGTTCTGGCACTCTTTCAAACGCGTTTGCTCCATTTGGCTCCCCTTGAGCTGTTCTCCGATGTCAGACGGGTCTCGCGACCCTCAAGCTTCAAGACGCTCTTACCCGCTGTAAGTTTCACGCTTCCAGAAAGTGTTTTTCGCTTAATTCCCCACCTCATATGATCACGTGACAAATTTGTCCTTATCGCATAAAAGTTAAAGGAACCGTTTCAGCTCATTGCTTATCCACGCCGGAGAGGAATGTGCTACCGGATTAAATATCGTAATACCGAATCGCACGATTAGCTTTGTGGGTTATTAGAGTGGATTTATGGAAGTGTGTCTGCTTGCTTGTTCTCTCTCTCTCTCTGTTCTCCCTCTGGTGAGCTGGTATTAGCCATGCAGCTGTGCTTAGTGCTTCAGTACTTTGCTGTGTGCCCATGCCTGGTGGTCTGCTATGCAGAGCCGGGACACGGCCACATAAATGATTATTTATGATCTGTCACCTCCTATCTCCAGCCCCATCAGCATAGAGATTCATTAGAGCAACAGACTGGTTGCTCAGACACACACACACACACACGCATTGTATCCTTAGGCCTGTACATACTCGTTTACATGATCAGAGAACATTTGCTTTATCAGCTTTTGTGTTGATAGCAAAACTGTAGATTCATTTTGTGTCACATACAAGGACAGCATGCGAAATGTGACTCTGCACGACAAAACCAGTCACTTGTCGCAACGGAGATTTCTGAGAAAAACGACCCTTTATGTTGGCGTAACATTTGGATTTTGGTTTTAGGTGTTTTGAAAAACAGTGGAAGGTCTATACTGGTACTGTTGTGATTAAATTTCGCTGAAAAAAATCCTAATCTTTCCATCCGAAAAAACTTGATTTTCTTGAGTGTGAGGAATTCAATTCCAGCAGAATGTTAAAGCCATTGGATCGCTCATTTCAATATTTACGGTAAATCCACTGCTGACTAGCGCGAAGACATTTCTCCCAAATCCATCTGCCTCCCGAGTTCAGTTAACCCAACGCAGGTAGGGCTATCCGCAGGCTGTGAACGCAGCGAGATACCGGTAGCGCCCTACCAAGCCGCCTTCAGGAGATGCCATTGCCGATAGTCAATCCCTAGCGCAGCTCTCCTGCTTTCGTTTCATGCGACAGGAGAAACCCGACTCCTTTGAATGTTGATATCTCAGTCATATTTCGTCCGATTCATTCGATAGGTATTGTTTTGAAGCTTGATTTATGCCCTCTCATGAAAACATGATAACTCAATTCTGAAAATTCTTAAGTAAAGGCTTACTGGTTTTGCCGTAGGGGGTCACAAATGTAGACCTGGTTTGTTCCTCGTAAATAAACCTAAGTTTATGTTACATTATGTAATAAAATTAAGTTAAAATATAACAGCATTACAATTCATAAAAATTCATAAGATTGCATAGTTTTTCATTAAAAGAGGGATTTGGACTACCGTTATTTTACAAAAATATTTTCAAATGTTGACAGTTTTAAGTTTGCAAAACCACTTTTGCGTTTATTAAACTATAAACTGTAGATGATTTATGTATAAGTCTTAAAATGTTTTTACTTGATACAAAAAATGTTCTGGTGGCGTGTACCTTGATACCAACCTTCAAGGAACGTTTGCTGCCCGACTAGTCTATTTGTGCAGCAACATTTGCAAAAACCGAGCAAGGCCACTGCAGATAGCATCTGCCTGAGTGTGTGGCTGCTTGCTGTCTACTTTCATTCAGCACAACAGCTCCACGAAAACTAGCTCTCCATTATTATTCTAATAGCTTGATTATATGTATAATATATGCAATGAGTTTCCCTGCGCTTGATTGTCCATTTGCTCTTACAGTACAGATGGTCCGTTTGGAAGCGGCACGATAGTAAGCCGCAGAGCCCCGTCCGACTAATCTTTTGAATAGTAGACATTGTCTGAAGCCATTATCCTCACGTAGAGCCATGCGTACAACAAACGCGCACAACAAACGCTGCAGAGGAAGAAAGTCCCTTTTACTGAGAGGAGGAGGAGCGTTCATTTCTTTCCATTATCACTCTCCGGACCAGACAATGGAGTGAATTTCAAAAGCGAATAAACAGGGGAGTTGTCCATTTTGAGCGCAGTTATCGCGGCCGCACCTTCGGCACTTTTGTCGAAATTGGGGTGGGGTGGGTGGGGGGCGAGAAAGAGGGATGGAAATGAAAGGGAGGAGAGGAGTCAAGGAGAGAGGGATGGAGCCTATGCCCTCTGCCTCGGTTTGTTTGAGAAAAGGAAGGGAATGGGAAATCAAGGGAGAAAACAAAAAGATGGCGACGGCCCGTCTCCTGATCGTTTGAAAAGGCCTTTGAGCGTGATAGAGAGGGAGAGGCAGGATAGGAAGAGAAGAAAAAAGGGAGAGAGGAGAGAATGTGAGCGGGGAGGCTCCCAAGGGGAGGTGGGGCTGATAATGAAAAACTCTATCGTTGGTTCCATTGAAAGCAGGCCGGAGCGCTGGGAGAGTTGCAGGGAAAGGTGAAGCTTCATAACGAAATACCTGCTGTTCGGAGGAGAAGAAGAGCTGCTATGACGAAAGTGAGGTTTAAGGCGGTGAGATGGCAGGGCGGGGTGGGGTGCGGTGTTGCTAGGAAAGCCATAGCTGGCGGAAGGGAAGTCCCCCGCTGAAACACTCGAAAGGGGTGAAGAAAGCGGGCTTAAGAACAGATCAGTCAAACGTCATGTCTGTACACGCCGCATGCACCAAGAAGCAATCTGCAGTGCCACCGAGCACAATAGTTACCGAAGAACGGCAATATAATGCAGCTTAGCAACGATTCTGAACATATCGATGGTAGGTTTGTTGGTGACGGATAACTCGTAAGACCTGTAGCTCCCTTTAAATCATACGATGAAATGTTCGTACTTTATGAAGAACAGCTCTGGCTTTGTTGAACTCGAGGTGCAGACTTAAAAGCTAAAGATGGTTTCAGCTTTTTCTTAATTTTACTTTAATTAAGTTATTTCTCCATTTCTATTAAATTTGTACACTCTAAAGAACGAACCAGCTGCAGTTCACTATATGCTGAATTATAGAACTATCTTCAATCTTGAATATCGGTACCCCGGTGCCACAAAGCTCAGGCGCATTGATCCCTAATGAAATGCCATTTCGCACTCATCTCCCTCCCTGGATGTATTATTAACCCATGTATTGATTGATCGTCCGCTGTGTTCTTTCACCGCCTATACGTAGTGTGGGCTGAACAGTAAATGTGAGTGATCTGTTTGAGGCCTACCTTTCTGACGCGCCAGGGCCGGAGTCCTGCTATATGCCTGGTAGATTTCAGCCTAAATGGACTCCCCATAACAATCACTGAGGCCATCAGGCTTTATATACATTTTGCTAACAAGGTGTTAGCTTTTTGTGATGTATATTCCTTATTGAAAGCATGTATTAATTCTCTGGGAACCACAGCCAGATGTTAACTACTTTCAGTACATTCAACGGGTCTTTGTTCATACACTTTGCAACGACTCAGTTCCCACTCACTATTAAAGCATATTATGCTATAGTGTCATAGCTAATTTAAATAGTTTTACATTTTTTCTTTCCACAGAAATCATTTAATGTTCAGTTATTCAGACGAAACAGCTTTATCGTAACAAGGCTACTTTGGCAGGACGGGGAAAAGTCTTGGTGGAAGGGAAGAAACGCTGTCATGATATAGCTCATGTAACTTCCTGGTTGTTCTACTGGAAAATGGAGCTGTGAGGAATATCACAGTCATAGTAGATACTCATCTATACGTGTATATATATATGCAACGGTACACACGTATCGCAGTTTTTGGCCCACGGTATCGGTGCGGTTTCGGTACATTAACGTTATCTTACCTCTAACATCCAGTGGGTTCGTTGCCTTTTCTATTTCTAGAGCTGAAACGATTATTCGAATAACTCAAATTAGTTTACAAAAATTGGTGAGGCATTCGATGGAATCGAAGCTTCGTTTAATTCTTTTGACTCGCTGGAGCATGTGTTTCACGCGGGCGCTTATTAGTGACGCACAACGTTTTCAGTTCCGCGATCAAGGCAAGAACAC
>JAVGVS010003137.1:0-10009 GCA_032718565.1 Distichodus sexfasciatus
TCTTATATTTAGTCATAAGGCGTTACCTATGGAGCTCCTAAAGTCCTAAAGAGTTTATTTACCTTGTGCGAAGAAGTTGTTTATATTGTGGGTACCAGGTATTTTCCTGAAATGCCATATTATGAGAAATCAAGAAACTCTTAAAAGCTGTAATTGCAAATAATCCCAGTGGTTTCGAAAGTGTAAGTCCGTATGATGAAATGCACTTGGTACTACAGGACAGTTAACTTGTTTCTACAAAATAATAATTTAAAGATTTAAAAGATTTAAAAAATTCACCATATGGACCTTAAGAACCTTTATATGTATCTGCTCTACATGTAATGTCTGAAAACTGCTCTCTCCTGTAACATATGCTTCTCATGCAAGGATTAATAAAGCAAGTTTAAAATATTGCCTGCTTGTTTTATGTACACATAGTCTTTGTTAGCAATCTTGGTAGCAGGTGTCTTGCAACGTAAAACATTTTATTGAAAAATTAGAATTTTGACAAAGACAGCTTTAAGTTGATTTAATTTGTAAATTAAGCAAAGATGTAAGTTAATAACTACAAGGTACAAGACTTTATTTAATAAAGTTTCATTTTAAAACAATATCCCCCGCGACCCCGGTTGAGATTAAGCGGTTCGGATAATGAATGAATGAATGGTTGCACATGAGTGGGTTTATTGAGCTTTAGGTGTGATTAGTCATCTTAACCAGCAGGTGTCAGTATCAAATCAAGGTTTAGACTCGCCAAACATTTTCAAAAAAAACAATGATTTCAAAACCACATTTTTGTAAGCTTTATTTCCCTTATTACGAGGACCGGTCTTTTATATTCTTGTTTGTATTTGATTCAGGTTTTTATTTGTTGGTGATTATTGTTGGATGGATGGATGGATGAATGAATAAAATCAAACACTTAAAGATATCATAAATCGACTCAAATTTTTTGTCAACCAGTTTAACCAACAACTAGTTAAATCCTTTTAATTTCCCAGTTGTTCCTCACTGTAAAACCTAACAGCGAATCCTAATCAAAGTTAACATTACATAATCTTCCAAAACAAAAATGTGACTCATTATAATGAATTAAAAGCTTAAAATTGGATTTTGATGTAATATCTAAATAAAATAAAACATTATTTTGTGCACTACTAAGATGTTTCCCTTTTTTGGTATATAGTTACAAATGGACCCTGCCTTCGCCCTCTGATTTGCAGAGGACATTGTAATATCGAACACTCTTCTATTGACTCTGCACACATTTGTTTCAACCTCCCAAACCTAAACTGAAAGGACATTCAACTGCATAATGTGGAAAAAGGCCTGGGGTGATGGGAGGGTGGTTTGCTGCCCACAAGATCAAATTCACTTGTCATGTCTGCTGAAACAATTTCCTATTTGTTTACACTGGCTGTGGTGGGGATCATAGATTTTAGTGCACATTTAGTTACCTTCCTGTTTTTTGATTGGACTGATGGGAATTTTTCTCTTTGGAGTCCCCAAAACAAACTCTTTTAAATGTTAAATGATGGGGGAGAAATAACAGCAGATAATCTAAAATGTTGAGTTTTAATACCAACAGTGGTGAAAAAGTTTTTCGACTTGTTTACATGTTTGCATTTTTTAATGTAAGTTACCTGGGAATAGCTGCATAAAGTTGGTATTTCATTGTGACGCTACAAAAAAACCTTTTTTTCTCTCACTTCTGGGTGAAACAATGGTTGATTATGTTCACAAAGAAAATATTTCTACACCATTAAATATTTATTAACACTGTCTTAATCAACACTTAAATATATGTTAAGTTGCGACTTCTTCATATGTAATAAATAAAAGTTCAGAAATCAATGTAAAAGCAAACAGATTTTTGAAATATTAGATTTTGCTCACGAAAATCGTTAATGATGCCAAGAGATGTTTCATGTGGATGTTGTCTTTGGACAAATTGGTATCAGTATTTCATTATTCGTCCATGTCATGAGTCATTATAAGCTGCTTACGAACACAGCCTGTGATTCTCCATAAAATTGTTGCAAACAATACTCACAGAAAATCTCAGTGCACACAGTTTTTATTACATTAAAGGATGCATGATCATTTGAATCCGTATGATCAGACTGATTTGCAGTAGAAGTACGTTAGTAGTTCAGAGTAATTGAAAAATTAAAAAAAATGTGTGTTGCCCAGAATCAATTTAAACAGTCGAAACAAAATGGTGTTTTTTTGTTTGTTTTGTTTTTTTGGTTTGTTTTTTTTGCAAAATAATGAATACACATCAACTAGAAATATTTATATACACTTAGTGCTACATATAAATTGGTTCATGTAAACTAGTTAATTTCTAAATTTACATATTCACTTGTTTCATAAACAGTTAACAGAAATTCGTTTTGCTCACGCATGAATGAAACCTACATTGCTCAAATATACATACGTATATACATATATACGTTTGTGAAGTGCATTCATTTAATTATTTATACAAATATTTACATACACCCAGATGTGTAGGTAAATTGTTCAATGTACACCGTGAGTCAGAAAGGTACATCTTTGAACTTTTGACTACGTTGATGGGATTACTTTTGTCACAGTTGAATTTTGAATTACATTTGCAGCAAACTATTGCAGTGATTATTTTTACTATTTTTCGCCACCACACCTTAAATGTGTAGCTATAATACAATTTGACAATGTCAATTTACGACCAAATTTACTACCAAATCAACTACAATCTGTGTTTGCAATTATGTTACAAAGAACGCTCACAATGCTCCTGTTTCACACTGACGTAGTGGCGAAGTCATGGACGCCTGTTGGTATAATAGTCATTTTTCGCAAGTTTGAATGCAACATTGAATGGATTTTTGTCGACATTTGTCAGTGTTATGGGCAAAGCTGCCTTTTGACTAACAGTGTAGATACCCATGTTATTTGTGCAGTTGAAGCCAGTTAAAGTGTACAGTTAAATTATTATAATTGGCTTAATAATACCAATATATTTATAATTCAACAAGCACTGTTTTGAACATAGGTTTAGCAGCATTTTGAACACTTCACTAAGTATAAAAGGAATACAGTGCAGCAATCCATTCGCACAAAGGCACACTCATACACCACACAAAAACTCAAATGATTGCTGTTTTAAATAAAGAAATCTTAACATTTACTTTTTAGAATGATATAGAAATACATATTAACCAAAAAAGGGGAAGGCAGAGACCAGCTCATTAGCAGTATTTTTTGACAGATAAATCCAAATCCAGATTGTGCATTTGCATAGATGAATTAGATTTGATGATATTTTAGTGACTGTCTTTAATGTACTCACAAGCTAGTGTATTGTAAAGATACTTAAGTATGTTACTTAACATTTATCTATACCTAGCTGAAGGGTAAAAAGCGAAAAGTAAAGATTCCTTACAAAGAAAATTAGAAGTACTAAAGTATGTGATATCACCAGTAATTAGGTATTTTGTACTACATTGTATTATATTGTATAAAGTACTTGCTGGCATTGGTAACATTTAGCCATTACAAGAAACCCTTGACTAAACAAACATTTGCTAATTTGCCAAAAGTTGCCCATTCTCAAATTCCTTTAATTCCATAAGTGATGATGACCAGACTGTGGCAGAAGTCACCATTTTTCAGTATCTAAAAGATTTTTTCCTGTCACTGAAGATGGAATTATGGTGCAAAATGCAACAAGTAACAACTGTAATCATTAGAAATGTAGTGGAGTGAAAAAATGTTACTTTCATGTAATTGTAGTCAAGTAGAGAGCTAATAGAGTATCTAATAATCCAAACAGAAAATAACAAAGAACAATTACTCACATACTGTAAACCACTATTAGAGAGTTTTTATGTGACAACAGATGGCAATGTACACATCATGAGTGAACCAGAACGGTTTCTCTATGAGTTATGAAGAGATAATATAACTCCAAGACAAGTTTTTCTAATCAAGCAGACAGTGAATAAATTAATATCCAGGCAATTCTGAGAAAAGAATCCACATGCAGTTAGTAACTGACAGACCTTACTTTACAAATTACATTGAGAGAGCATTGACACAATTGCCTCCTTAATTAAAAATATATTCATTGTCACAGTGCGTCCCCAGTGTAAAACTGACAGTAACTCCCATATACCAATCTTAAAACTGACAATAAAATTAATTCATAACACTGTCATATTTCTGATTCTCGTCTAAGAGGTCTGGGTTCCAAAAACACAGTTTCCTGATTGGATACTGTTTCTGAAGCAACATCAACATTTGAGCCCTCTAATAGTACACTCTCCCCTAAAATGTTATTTTTCACCATGTCATAGTCTTCCTCATCTCCCGTACCTTCTTTTTCCATGAGAGCTACCTCATTCTCATAACAAAAGGAGTTAGAACCAGACACAGTGCACTCCTTCTCAGCCAGTTCTCTGGCACTGCATTTTGGAGTGCTGGGGACCTCGTATGTGCTATTGAACCTTGAGTAGTCAACCTGGTAGTAGTTTTTCTCTTCTGAAAGAACCGTCTCAAAACGGTGACCCCACAAAATCTCGCTAGCTATGTAAGAGCTACGGCATTGTGTGGTCATGGCCGTGGCCTCCACCATCCCTTCCAGAATGACCACAATCTCGAACTCTGAGGTCTCCAAGTCCCGTTTGCTCATGTCGTAGAAGGGACTGTTTTCATCGATTTCATGAACAATGGTGATCGGAGACACCAGGAATATGCGGTCAATGCCTGTGTCGAATCCAACATCAATGTCCATCTGATCCAGGGGGATGTACTCGCCCTCTTCTGTGGTGCGAGACTTGAGCAGTTGAGCTCGGACGTGAGCTTCCACCAGATGGCTCTTCCTCAGGTTTCCAACTCGCCACATCAGGCAGAGTTTACCATCCCTCATGGCAATTGTGGCGTAGTAACTGAACACCAGTGTCTCATTGCGTTTCTTTGGCTTAGCCATTTTCGCCATGACAGCACCAATGATGAAGGCATCGATGATGCAGCCCACAATGCTCTGGAAGACCACCATGAAGACTGCAATAGGGCAGTCCTCAGTTATGTAGCGGTAACCATAGCCAATGGTGGTCTGCGTCTCCACAGAAAACAGGAAGGCGGCAGTGAAACTGTCCACATTCGAGACGCATATCTGCTGGTCGCCATCTAAGTCACCGTATGACAAGGCCACCAGCCAGAACACCAAGCCGAAGAAGAGCCAGGAGAGGAGGAACGACAAGCAGAAAAGAACCATCATCCACCGCCAACGAATGTCCACACATGTCGTGAAGATGTCGGCCAGGTACCGCTGTCCTTTTTCGCTCATGTTGACAAACTGAACGTTGCAATGTCCGTCTTTGTCCACAAAACGGGTCACTGTATGTCGGTGTGAGAGCACCTCGCCCCCTGCATTGCCATTACTGTAGCCATTTGGTGTGTCAATGGTGGCCAGCTTCATTCCATCTTCTTCCGAGGACACGATGCTGTAGCGGTGGGCTCGCACACTCCCCATCACGTCCAACTGGGTCGGCTGAGCCTCGTGTCCTTTAGAAAACAGTTTTTGAAAAAGTTGGAGAAACAGTTTTGGGCTCTTCCAGGAACTAATGACCAGAAAGAAATTACTTCAAGACAATCCCCCCAGCGATGGTATGGTTGTTGTTCCTGTGGAGTTTCTCCACTAGAATTATAATTTAAAATGGGCTAACCAGATGCTTAGCAGTCACTTGTCTTCATAAGTGATCTCTCCTGTGAAAATTACAAGTAGCAAGTGACATGTTAAAAGAGTGGTGGTTCTATATACCAACAGATTTGGCAAATGTTTTAAGAGATGCATGAACCACAGTGAGCAAGATCATGCCTAAAACTGAACTTTACACTTGAGCCAGGACCTTCACAGCGAGAAGGTCCTGGGTTCGATCCCCAGGTTGGCTGTAGGGCCACAGGATGGTGCCTCCTAATGAACCCACCAACATCTCTAAAAGCAGCAATTGGCTAAACTAGCTGGTCGCCCATTGCCATTCAAGACATCACTGTCATTCGTGAAATGCTTACATCAGGAAACAATGCTTACATTGGGAAAATGGTTATAGTGAATCAGGGATGACAAATCCTGGGCTCCTGAAGAAAAACATTAAAGAGAGAAAAATCAGCAATATAGATTTCATTCTCAATTATTGAATAAAGCATATAGAAGGAAAAATAGTTTTAGTAATCTGAAATTGTATATTTCGTCTTTTGAAACAAAATATGGCAGTCTTTAATTTAAAAATATATGAAGATAGAAAGAACATCTCTTTGTTTTCAACAAATTTGTGTTTATTCAAAGAAATACACAGTAAAGAGTATGTTTAGTAGATCAGGAAATGAAATATTTAGCATTGTATTAAAGCCTTTATTGCCTTAATTTAGTGCGTTAATTTAATAAAAAGCCATGACCTCACTAAGATAATTAGCAAGGGACGTAGCGTGGCAACTGCAGCGCACCATCAGCCCATAGGGGCTGTTTTACTGGGAAACAGCTGAAGCTGGAAATCAATATGGTGTTACAGCAACATCCTCCACCATGGCCAGCGGACGCTGAACAGCTTATTAATCTCCACACAGTTTAGAACATGCTCTCAGCCTCACATGGGCCCAATTTCTAACCACAAACACACTCATTCTGAGTTGGTTTTCTGTCAATCCATTGTTAAGGTAACTTAAAACCACTATCGTAAAAATTATTGGAGTGTTTTTTCTCAATTTATAAGATAATTTAGGTAACTAAGAACAGACCAGTTCAGTGTCATTAGGAGTATATTGTTTGCCACTTTATTTCTCATAACAAGGCTAATGTTGTAAACATGTAAGCTCTACAAAAATAATATAGTGTAATAATAATATAGTGTGAAAGAATGTGTTTTTGAACCTATCTTCTATCTTTCATTTGTGAAACTAGGGATTATTTCTCTTAATCCCATTTATATACTGAAATAGCAGAGGTTTTTGACCAACTCTGAGTAGACAATTTAATGTAGAGCACAAACTTAAGTGTGGCAAACATGCTAACATGTTTGTTTGCTAATGCTCACAAATACAGTTAATAAACTCTGCTCGTTGAAAAATAAAACAAAAAAAAATGTTAAATGCTACTACGAGAATGTGACTAACAAATAATTAAATGTAAAATAGCAAATTTTGCCAAATGTTCAATAGTCATAAGCACATTTGAGTTTTTTGCAGATTTTGTCCCTTTAATAAGTTATTACCTACATCTTGTTTGGTCACTGCAGTTTATTATATATATTATTTATGATATATTATGATGTTTTGCCATTATTTGTAAGAAGTTGTAAACAGCTGCATTGTCTGTAATTTTGGGGGAGGTGATGACATTTACAACGATCAGCAGGCCTCATAGTTAATATGTGCCAAATTTTTCCCAAAAAAATCATGTTGACTATGACTGACGATTAGAGAATGTCTAGGACAAATCAAACAATGTTGATAATGAAATATTTTAGTATAATCTACCCACAGATGCCTCTTAATTCCTGAATCCGAAGCATTTGGCCTAAAAACTAACCTGCCATAATTAAGACTTGAGTGCTTCATAATTTCTGATCATTTTCATCATTTGAAAAATGCCATATAAGAAAGATGGAAACGTGTTACATAAACAGGCAATTTTTCGAAGCTGGAGTAATCAATACCACAGTTTGCTACATTATTTTTTCAAAAATGACATTACTGTCTATATGGAATGTAGACATAAAGACAATAGTGAAAGCTTGAGTCAAAACAAGCAACAGATTTGCATTTTTCTAAACACCAAAAAAACTAGCAAAAATGTGGCTGAAGTCAAAGAAAAATGAAAAATCAAGCTAGCAAAAATAGCTTGACAAAGATACTATAAGATAGTTTGATCCATAAAGATAGCTTCACATTTCCAACTGATGCCTACTTAACCCCCCAAAAAACTTAATCGAATTGTTACTAGTCAAATATTTGCTCGTAATCATTTAAATTAAACCCGACCCTTACCTGCCAGTTGTAAAGAATGAAAAAAGTGACATCTGTAATTCCTCACAGTCCTAGTAAGTAAACTCTCTGATGGCATATCCACAGAAATGACCTCATCCTCCATGTCTCTCTCCGTGAGTTTGACTCGCGAGGCTTTGCTGAATTAACACTCTTCCTGTCTCCACCCCCTCTAATCTCTACTGTCTGCTCAATTGCCAAAAGTAGGGTTGGGCAACACTGTCCATATGCAAATAATATTTATTACAGTTTGTTTTACAATAGCTTTGGCATATGTTTCAAATGACAATTAATGCTTGCAATTCCACTCCATTCACTCCCTTGCATGTAACAGAATGATCTTTCTCAGTGATAACTACAAATTGTAATATCTTTAGTGAGTATATGCAACAAGTATTGTACAATTATTGTCATTTGGTAGCTGCTTAAGTCAAAATAAATCTAGTAGGTTCCCGGTGAAATAGTCTCACTAACAAAACGTTGTAGACCTATGTGTGTAATCATTGCCACTACATACAAAATAATAACTTAAGTTTCAAAATATGTTAAGGAAATATTTGCAAATGTGGTATTGTTTGTGATATGTATGATTTTGTAAAGTACAAAAAATTATGATGAAGATTTGATGTATCTCGGCTGTCATTCACAAATCCAGTAGAGGGCGTATGGATTTTTTGTGCTGGGTGAGAATGTTTCACAAAAAATATTTTATGTTCATTCATACCATGTAGAAGCTGGTCACTTTGTTACTGATAACATTGTTACACTTGTGTCTGATCTTAAGACAATTGCATAAGGTAAAATGCTTTTTTTTGCCAACAGATTTTGCCAATAAATTGCAAAAGCAATTGTAAAAAATTTTAATCCTTTTGTATATTGTATATTTTGTATAACTGTCATGTTACAGTTGAAAATGTGCACTTAATTATTCTAGTATTAGTTAACATTAAATGTAGAATACCTTCATGCTTAATGGTTCTAAGTCCTTTCATCGGCTACCTGTGTCTTTTAGAATACATTTTAAATTTGTTGTGGAGAGGCAGCTTTTAGTCAATACGTACCTAAAGTGTGGAGCACACTACCAGCAGCCTCTCAAGTTCCTGTTTTAAAGCTTTTAAAACTCAACTCAACTCTTTGCTCTTTTAAAAATTTATTTATTTATTTATTTATTTATTATGCTCCATGTTGTGCTCATTTTAAAATAGTTATTACATTTTTAGTTTTTTCTCATTTCAAATCATTTAATTGTGTTTAAATTCCTTTTTATTTGTTTTCATTCAGTCATTCATTATCCAAAATGCTTAAATCCAACCAGGGTCATCAGAGGAACGGAGCTTATCCCAGGAACTACGGACGCAAGGTGGGGACCGAGGGCAGATTAAGGTGTACATGGGCCCCTAGGCTACATTTTCTGTTAGCTCCATCCCTCGGGTTATTTTAATGATGTGATATTTTTACTGGCCAATCGGGAGCTTTCTGGCAGGCTGGCACACGTGGGGGGCCTTGGGCTTCAGTCATATCTAGCCTTTGCGTCAATCCGCGCCTGGTGGGGAACAACCTTGGGCAGGCGCCAACACACCGCAGGGCACACACACACAATCACACTCTCTGACACAGGGCCTATTTAGAGTTGCCAATTAACCTATATTGCATGCTTTTAGACTGTGGCTGGAAACCGGCGCCCCCAGCAGAAACCCATGTTAACATGGGGAGAGCAAGCAAACTCCACACAGAAAGGCCCTACAGCCGACCCAGGGCTCTAACCCAGGATCATCTTGCTGTGAGGCAGCAGTGTTAACCACTGTGTCACCATGGCGCCCTATTTGGTTTTATTAATGTGTTTAATTTGTCCTTTTTATAATCTCACATTTATTAGTACTCCTACTACTAATTCTCTCAGTGTCCAGTTTCCATTTTCCTAATCTCATCCTTAATGTAAACTACTTTGGACTGTTTTATGCATAATAACAACAATTAGACATCATTATTATTATTATTA
>JAVGVS010003138.1:0-10008 GCA_032718565.1 Distichodus sexfasciatus
CATACATACATACATACATACATACATACATACATACATACATATTCTTGTAAGGAGGTTTCTTACATTTCTGACCAGATAGATATCTGGTGCAGCAAATGAGAACGCAGGGAATGAGTCGAGCTACAGCCAATGAGATTTCAGGACACCAGTTGAGCTACTGCCAATAAGAGCGCAAAACACGAGTTGAGCTGCAGACCAATGAAAATGCTGGAAATGAGTTGAACTACATCCAATGAGAGTGTAGGATATGAGTCATACTATAGTCAATGAGAGCACAGGAAACAAGTTGAGCTACAGCCAATGAATTTGCAGGAGGTGAAATGAATCCTAGCCAATGAGATTGCAGAAACACATCGAGATACAGCCAATGAGAGTGCAGAACACGAGTCGTGCCGCAATCGTGAAAGTACAGGAAATGTGTCGAGATACAGCCAATGAGAGTGCAGGAGGCGAACTGAACTGCAGCCAATGAGAGTGCAGGAGACGAGTTGATGGAAAGAGCTGGGAACTCGCCTCATTTTAGGACATATTTATTATTTATTTTACTACTTAGACACGTCCTAACATCCCAAATATTCTATACGTTATTTTAAATGAAATAGTTCATTTTTTAACTAATTTCAACAAATTTAGAGCTATGATCGTGATGTCGTAATACCGTGACACCGTGCTTAAGGTTCTCACACCACCAGCACCTCATACCAGCCCATGCCTACAGGAGAGTAGAAATGAGGACCAACTAATCAAACTAAAATACTGAGTGAAATGCATCGTACATGGCACTAGAGTGTGCGCGAGGTATACATCTCGTGAGTCGCTCCACTTTTGATCGGCACTTGACTGTTGCTATGTGTAAATCTCTAGTTGGATTAGATATCTGGATTAGATGTAACATTTTATATTCATATATAATATTTACATAAAATCTTTAGTCTTTTGGTTTCTTTAACTTAATGTAAAAATGCCCTGCGATGTGCATGAGGTAAATATGTCTCTTAAAGCCACTGAAGCCCGGTTCACAGTTTGGTTTGATTAAAAACATTAAATTCAGCAGTGAGCACTCCCTTCTCCTCCTCCTCCTCCTCCTCCAGGTGAGGGTCGGAGTTTTCAGTTGGTCAGCTTGGGGCTGTTACCTGGTGCTGTGAGGTAGGACATCGTATGAGTACCTTTAGACCTGGGCACTGGCACTGGAGTCACTTTTTCCTCTTTTTCCTGTGCCAGGGGGCAGTTTTGGTGTCTGTGTTGGAGCCGGAGGGTTTGGCGCGGTCCTGATGCGAGAAGGTGCTCGAGCCGGAGCTCTGTGTCTCCGAGGTGAGTCTTCCCTGAACGGCGGGGGTGGGCGGTGTTTTGTGAGGGCAGTGTGCCACCATGTGGGCGGCGCTCTGGCAGAAGTGGCACTTTTTGGGTTGAGGGGGGAGACTGCACTCTTTGGCATGATGGTCCAGACCACCACAGTTGTAACATCTAGTGGGAGAGAGATGACTAACATCAGAAACGACATTTCAAGTGTGAGTTCCCTGAGTGTCCCTCATTATTCATATATAAAGATCCTGAAATTTGGAAAAATTGAACGTGTTCTGGATAAGAGCGTCTGCTAAATGAAAGAAATGTAAATGTAAATGTAAACCAAACCATGTTTTGAATTACGAGGGCGTTGTAGAGTGTCTGACTCCCCCGACCAAGACCAATCCAAAAAATTCATCACCCTAAAAGTTACTGTTTGGCCATGCATGGCTGTACTTTTACATTTTGAGTTTTGCAGTCTACAGGACCAGTCACAAGCTGCTAACACTCGGCCCAATAATTCAGTTCAAACTCTGCCTCAACACACTGAACACCTTTTTAAAGAGACTCGCTTCTGCATGGCTGGGCGAGAGGCTTGTGGAAAGGTCCCGGTGGCTTCTTCAATTAGACTGTGAACAGGAAGGGGGAAGGGCAGAGGAATTTGGGATTTGGAATTTTTACCTCCCCCCATGGACTTTACCTATCGCTGGCCTTCCCTCGCTCCCTTCCCAGACCCGGCCCTGAAATTCCGAGTAGTGCTTGATAAACAGATTCAAAGAGTCACTCGGTACTGCTCTCACTCGCAGTAAAGCTCCACTTTTCACCACTATTTTAAAAGATGCAACATACAGTACTGTGTAAAAGTCTTGAGCCACTTCTCATGTGTTTATATGTTGCTGGGAAAAATAGATAATAGATACAACAATTTATGCAACACGACAATGATTAAAGTGAGTGATTATTTCTCATTGTGAACACAGCACGGCACACGGTGCACCACAACCACGTGAGCTCTGCGTCTGACCCATCCATGTGGGCAGCTTTTTGGCAGCGTCCAGGGAGCAGTAACTTAGGGACGGTACATCAGTGGTACCTTTATCAGTCTGGGACTTAAACCAGCGACCTTCTGATCACGGGGTCAACTCCCTAAACATTACACTCTTCATTTAACCCATCTATGAAGGAGCAGTGGGCAGCTTTTACAGTATTGTTTTCTGCCTTTTTAGGGGTCCAAGCATGAAGTATTTATGGATCCCTGTTGTAATCGTTCTGTTTCTTTATTATTATTATTATTATTATTATTTTCTCTAACAAAACACATTGTGCTGTGCTGTTGTTGCTGTTGCTCAAATACAAAAGGTCCAGACAAGCAGAGGCTAATCCATCAAATTACAGCCAAGAACAGAACTACGTAAAGTTTTTAGTTTAGTAAATTTGAAAAATATATTGTGCAAAGTAGCATTGCACTCAGACATTTCATCCCACACCTGTGCTTTCTTGTAACTATTTCTAACAGCGAAAAGGGTCGGATCATATTAGTAGTAGTAGTAGTAGTATGTTTTTTCCATATAAAATGAGTTGTGCAGCTTGAATCGTAAATCACAGAAAGCTGACCTCTAAGGGCTGCTTTTTGGGACTTTTGCCTGTACCCCTGTAATTGCCGCTTGTGGCTATATTTATTGTCTTTTAATTTTATATCGTCCTTGCGTGTTATTTGTTTTTTGCACATCACTTTGGGGTGAGCTGCTATTGCTTTAAATACGCTTTCCAAAAAACATAAAATAAAATAAAAACATTGTTCCAATTTTTGACAAAACGTTGAGTTACAATCTTTACAACTTGCGTTCATTACAAAGATCTTACCTAGAGTCCTAGAGTTCATAAGCAGTTTCATATCAGGACACCATGAAAAAACTTTGTGATATATTATGATATTAACAACAATCATGATGCTGCAACGAGTCATGCCTTCACCCAAAACCAGACAAAAAATAGCAGCAATTTAGCAGGAAAAAAGCTCTTACTGACGACTGCAAAAACACCATGGCAACAGGCACAGACCCACAGAGCACAAACTGCACGTCAGCGTCTCTCAAAAAGAGTCTAAAAATCACAGTCTCTCACTGTTTAAAATGAACACAAAACTCACTGCATCACCTAGTTTAATGTCTTACAGGATCCTCTAATAAAGGCACTGCAAACAGCTGCTGTAAATGTACGGTGTGTTCCTGTATTTATATAACATTAAAATGTTGTAGTCGTAATTTTTTGTAAATCAACAGCTTGTTTTCATGTTTCTTTGCAAATACGGTAACATTATGTACACGTAAAGCGTTCTGTATGTATAAAGCATTACACGTATGTAAGATTACAAGCCTCATTTTTAATTGTAGTATAATTTTGTTTGCATTATGAACCAACGTGCTGTCACTCAGTGGCAGAAAAATCATGTGAAAGATACAGACTGCTGCATGTAGCTGAAAGAGGGAGAATGTAAACTGCATTATAAACTGCATTCCAAAATAAACGTGAACTTGTCATGGACCTCCCCGGACACTACTCCAGTCGGCCACCAGGTGCCGCCAATGTTACGTTGAGTTGTTCTGTCCCGCTGGACGTTTGTGTTAGTGGCCACCAGGGGGCGCTGCTGTTGGGGTTTTGGATTGTTTTTGATTATTTGCTCCTTGCAGCCTCATCATTTAGCTTGAGTTCAGTGTTTGTCACCTGTTTTCTGTTGGTTTGCTCGTTCTCGTTTGTCATGCCGCTTGTTTACTTCTGATTATTTATAGACCTGCCTTTGGTCCTTTTATAGTTCCTTTCCCTTGTTGGTGCATCGTTACTATGAGCCTAAGGCTAGTGTGTGTTTGTTCTGTGTATTTCTGGAGAAAACAAGGCTCTGAGTTTTGCTTTGGCCATCACGCCCGTTTTGTTTTTTTTTAATAAATTGGACAAAACCTAGTGTTGAAGTTAAGACCACCTAAACCAAGAAGGAGACGTGTCCAAGACTAGAATGTGTCGAGACCGAGACCAGACCACCACCACATGACAAATAAGTGGAACATGCAAAGCCTAAACAACATTAAACATGTTTATTCAAATGTTATTTAAAGTTGATACACACATACAGTACGTAACGGGGGAGTCTCTCTTTTGGAGTGTCTGCTCGTTTGAAACGTTTATTCTTAACACACGCAGATAAATATTTATTACAGGGAAAAAATAAACAAATGTTGTGGAGAAAAATGGGGGGTGGGTGAGTGTGGATATGAAGAAAGCGGTTTTCTATTCCCACCCCTAGTTTTGAAACGGTGGCATTATTAAACCGTGATATACTGGTATAGTGGTAACTGCCCCTCGCCTGTAGACAACACAGTAAAGGTGTAATACTAGTCTGACTGTAGAGAAAGCAGGTTACAATGTGTGTTCTGCAGATCACCTAGAGCTACGTGAGAGACTTGGCGTTGTAAACTCACCGGTCTCCTTTAGTCCTCCATCTCTGTTGCAGGTTTTTCCCTTTCGGCCTCCTCTCGCTGCCCACACAGGGGACGCCGCCGGGCCCCGTCACCCAGACACACTCCAGGCCCCTGGGGGACGTGTT
Organism: Distichodus sexfasciatus; assembly: GCA_032718565.1. Taxonomy (NCBI): domain Eukaryota; kingdom Metazoa; phylum Chordata; class Actinopteri; order Characiformes; family Distichodontidae; genus Distichodus; species Distichodus sexfasciatus. Next base: position 4,886 of record JAVGVS010003138.1, read on the forward strand.
AAAGGTGAACTCCAGCGCTTCGCCCTCCCTCAGACTCCGAAACCCCTCCATGTGCAGCTTACTCTGAGCACAAAACAAACCACAAAGTATATACACAGTGTTGAGCAAGTCACTTCCAAACTGTACTAGACTCTAGATAGTCTGTACTAGACTCAATATTTCCGTCTCTGAATTGTAACGTGTTACACGGCTCCTGCATTACTTTTGAGTTACTTTCACCACAATAAGTGTGGAAGTAGGACATTGTAAAATGCTAAAATGTGGTTTACTGCAGTTGATTCTACATCAGTGGAGGGCGATGTGGTGCGGCATAATGACTGTAGACATACACTCTGTAGGAAACAGCTCTTATACTGACACTAGTTTACTCTTGTGACAAAGATCTCACGGTGTTTGGGATTATTTTAATAAAAACAGCACAAAATTTTTTGTTAAAAGTGCATTGTAACACGTTACTGAAATATGTAATCAGTATAATATTACTGAAAATTATTAGGATTGCCTTACATTACTGTCTTACAGCAAAAAATACTGCATTACTGCAATTGAGTTACTTTTGTAACATGTTACTCCCAACACTCCCAATATATAGATAATAATGTGTATACATGTACAGTGTTAGACTTTGAAGACATCACTGACAGCATCAATTTAATTAAATTAATCAGAAAAAGACCAGTTTCTGGTCTTTTCAAGTCTAAAGGTTGACGATTGAAGTTAGAGCTCCAGCTATCAATTCTTTTTGTAATCAAATATTCTATCAATTTTCTAATTTTCATCGATTAAACAAGTAATTGGAAAAACAGGAAAAAAGACAAGTCTGAAAATGTACAACCAACTGCCTTTTATTCCTAAATGCTCCTTTTTAAAAAATCCAAGTTAACCCTTAAACCCCTGAGAGAATTTGGGGTGTTTTTCTGAGAACTGAGAGAATTGAGAATTTGGGGTGAAGTGTTGGCTCACTTTGCACCAATTTGAACTATAGAATCAGCTGCTGTTGGCCGTTCTGAGAGAGAACTATATTTCCCACAATCCCCTGCACGCCACTCAGAGCTATGTCACAATTATACGATGGACGCTCATTCCAGAATAAAGACTGAAAATTAGAGATGCACCGATTGCAATTTTCTTGGCCGATTCCAATTACCGATTTTTTTGTAAGTGTGATCGGCCGATACCGATTTTTCCGATACCGATTTTTTTCCCAGATAACAGAAAATTAGAGCTGCTGTGAGTAGTCGACGACATCGACACAAAAAAATGTAACAACTCCGGTAACTCGACGTCTGAAAAGTAACGCCTACTTGGCACTGTGTATTTTGGGCAGAGGTGATTTATCAGGTTTCTGAAGCCTGTTTCCTCAACTATGGAAAACGGCTGATCATCTAGGGACTGACTTGTTCATCTGTGTTTATGTTGAATTGGGGACAGACAAGTGGGCAAGGGGAGCCATTGATTGCGTGCTTATTAAACGCGTAAGACCTAACTATTAAATTATAATTATAAGGTTGATAAACTATAACTTGCGTTTAATCTACCTGTCGTCGTTCCTCTTTCTACGTCATCTTTGGTTTTTCTTTAAAAACTGTCTGTAGTGTGCAGTCAATCACAAGACCAGGAGCCATCGGCGCGTGTGGCTGTGCTGCAAGTAATACGCATACGCAAGATCGGTTTGAAATCGGCAATACGTGTGAGTGATCAGGCCAAAAACTGGCCGATTCCGATCGCTGGCCGATCGATCGGTGCATCCCTACTGAAAATCTCAATAAATGTCTGAATTGTGAGTAGAGCGCTGGTTGTTATGGTTAGTTATCAGCTGAAATATGTGTTTAGTCTGTAATAAATGGAAACATAATTGCCTCAATCATTTTTTTGTAATCAAATTATTCGAGTTATTCAAATAATTGCTTTAGACCTAGTTGAAGTTAACCACATCTTATAAGTTTATAAGCACAAAACTATTTATAACGCATTTTGGGCAATTGAGATAAACTTTTTATAAACTCGTTCAATCATAATCACTTACATTGATGCTTTTATCAAAGACATTTTTCATTTAAGCATCTTAATTGTTAACCAAATGGCTGCACAGTTTTTCGTAAGGTTTTGTTGCTTTTTGGTTGTAGAAATGAACTTTAAAAAATTTTATTCACAAGAAACATGATACTTCCCGTTTATACATTATGATGTTTGATGTAAGGACATTACTCCCATCTACTCTGTAATATTTATCTATTTATGACCAGTATAGCAATTTATTTAAGAATAAGGCTCTGAATGAATAATTTAGTAATTCAACATCATTACATAACAACAATAAACTCTCCCAAAAAAGTACATTAAATATGATATAAATGTAATCTTTATAGACTGTATGTTACAATAACAAATAAAGAAATAAATTCTGAATAAAAAATTCAACTTATTAGACAAAACTAAATTAAATTTGCACTTCAAAACAAATATTTAAATAAGATTAACATTTTAAAAGTAAAAATAATTCACTTAAGTAAATAGAACACAAAATCTACAAATGTAATTCTAATTCAATGAAAACTGAAATCCAGTTAGACAAATTGTTATAAATAAATGTTATTATTTTTAAGTGTTTAAAAAAGTCTGTTGAGAAAATAAATAACTATGAAAACGTACTAATGTTCCATTAAAGCTTTATTGAACAATAATTATTTAAAAGGGAGTTTTTAACTATTACACTTTACTCTTCTTATAGAATAGTATTTTCTATTTTAAAATTGAAGTTATATTCTACCGATCAAATTAAATTTAACTAATTACATGTTTTCAAGCCATTCAATTTTCATAATATCAAAATTATAATTATTTCACAATTAATTTCCTACAATTACTTGACAGTTTATGTAAAAATATCTCAAAATTTTACAAAACTAATTCCACGTCATGTTACACAAAAAAGTGTGAAATTTTCTTTATACATTTCAAATAACATTTCACTGCTTTTTATATCAGATTTTAGTTGTTTGTTAGATATTACAGTTAAACAAGGTAGAGTGAATAAATCCAAATATTACTTACAAATATTATAACAGTATAAATAGGAAAATCATGAGCAAATAATAAGCCAAACATTTTCAGCATCAAGTTAAACGATTATCCTGACAGTGTGAATGATTTTTATATAACGTTCTACAAAACATCTTACAGGAAAAACGACCATTTTCAACATGTTAATTAGTAACTTAATTATACAATATTATTCATGTACAACTATTGCCATTCACAACAGTAAAATCTCTTTTCATCATGTTTTTTCCTTAAAAATCTCATCTTTTTATATTCTGACAATTTAAACAAGTCACAAGGCTATTAGAATATGAGATCAGGTTATATAAAATATATAAAATAAATGATAAAATGAAAACAAAACACAAATGCTAATATCTATTACAAACTAAAGCTCTCAATCAAGTCCTCACTCTCAACACACACTCATATCTGCTACTAAACTAACGCACATAAATAAAACTGTGACTTCAAGCAAAAATATATTTATTCATTTCTAGATACACACAGCTGAATAACCTGTACCGCACACCATAATGACATGTGAAACTAAAAAAAACAGAAACTATTTATTTCATTATTTATATATTATCTATTTTTTGTTTCATTATTTTATTCTAGATTTAATTGTTTGTGCCTGTTTTGTGTAGAAGTGTGAATGTTTAGGGAGTTTGTAGTAAAGACAGCAGCCGTCCCCACTGGGACATAAACACTCAAATACAATAAAAACAATTAAAATGATTCAATCTCAAAATATTTTATACTGAAAAATATATATTCCAATGTGAATGTTTGTTTTATTTGCACTAACAGCGTCTAATCTTCTCCAGGGGACAACACCATAAACAAGTGCCGTCGTCCAATCAGAAGCCTTTCTGCAATTTGTAATAACGTCTAAAAAGAAACCAGTGCTGAAGATATAATTACTTCAGCAGAAGAAAATAATGGCAATGTGGATTTTTACCTGTTTTCGGTTTGCAACTGACAAAACAATCCACACACCCTGGATGAATAAAATGATTATTAGTTTTACATTCATGTTTCCCTTTGCATATGTAATGCATCTTCCATTATTATGAACGGACAAAGTGTAGAACTTCTCCCAACCAGCAAGCACGGAACATAAATTATTTCAGCAAAAAGGCTTACAAAATGCTGTATAGTACTATTCACAACTGACAAGCAACATTTCTACAAAATATTATAAATTAATAATTAATTTCACCAAATCCGCTTAACAGATGGGAATAAGGAGCCACTCACTCACTCATTCATAAAACCACTCAGCCACTCATTCACTCAGTCATTTACTCACTCTTTCTTTCTCATTCATTTACTCGCACTCTCATTCGCTCACATATTCACCCACTTGCTCGCTCACTCCATTGTTTACTCATTCACTCCCTCATACATTCACTCACTTACTTATTTACTCACTCGTTCACTCACTCACATGCTCTCACTCATCCACTCATTCGCTCTCTCATTCACTCACATATTCACCCACTTGCTCGCTCACTCAACTGTTCACTCCTTCACCCACTCATACATTCACTCACTTACTCACTCACTCATTTACATGCTCTCTTATTCACTCACTCATTCACTCACTTACTCGTTTACTCACTCGCTGACTCGCTGAGAGGCATTTCTACTCCCCCAGTAGAGATGAATCATGTGTACGACAAGAGGAAGTCACGTGAGCACGAGGTGCCTTTTTCATCCTTTCTTCTTTATTTGAAGTGAGGGAGAGAGAGAGAGACCCCATGAGTGAGAGAAACAAAGCGGGGTTTTAGTGGACGAGGGACGAGGGTGGGGCTCGCATGCCAAACGCCGAGACGACGGCTGTTTAATCTGCGTGGGGGCCTCACTGCTGCCGGCGCTCCCAAAATCCACCCAAAATCCCAAATCTCCAACAGACACCGCCAGCGGCCAGCGGCCAGTCACATGCTGCCGTACTCACCACAACACCGTCCAAACAGACTGCAGCGCTGAAGATACAGTTTTTACAGAAAACTAATTGTTTCCTCTTTTTTTACTTCATTTGAAAAAAAAAAAAAAGAAATATATATATATATATA
>JAVGVS010003139.1:0-10007 GCA_032718565.1 Distichodus sexfasciatus
TTATTATTATTGTGTATATACACACACAAGTAAAAAGTGGGACACATTTTGAATACATTTTGGCAACATAGGCAACATGAGAACTTGTTCATGTTTGAAATAAAAGAGAAAATAAACGCAAAGGCTCTTAAACTAGAAAGAAACTTACAATTGTGTTACCAGTCAAGAAGGTAAAACTATTAACCTCAGCAACTTGACCCATTAAGGAGCATCTCAGCTATTTTTACCTAAATTGGATCCTATAAAAGATACTGACAATCATTTGCGGTCACGGCTAGCACCAGCTATACAGCTTTCTACCCCTGTTGAAAAATCAATAGAAACCATTAAGGGTTGCTCGTGGGTGCTGCTGGAACGTCATGCTTTTTATCCGTTTTGGAGGCAAGTTAATGGTATATTTCGTATTTCAGTTATCCATTACATGCCGGTTAATATAATTGATCACAATGAAAATCTTACTTTACTTAATAGATCCATTATAGGTAGAGGGGTGAATAGGAACATGTCACAATTTTAAATAATGTAAAAACAATACATCTTAATGGTTTAAATACGTTTTAAGAAGAGAATTGCCTTTCAAAAGAATCTACTCCAGCTTGTCTTAAGCTACTCCAAAAAGGTGCGAGTTATATGTACTTCTAAAAAATATTTCATTTATTTTAATTCGAGTTCATAAATGAGTAAAGTTGACAAATCTGTGCACTTTGTTGGGAAAACTTTAAAGTAATCTCGGTGTAATTGAAGCGTCATTTAAAAAATTTAGGAAAGAGCAAGTCTGAATAATTACTGGAAAAATGACAACGATTCCAACCTGAATACTGAGTTAATTCATATCTGAAGCAAACCCCTAAAGATTTTTATTTCTTCAAAATATTTTTAGGGGTCCAAGCACGCCGTACTTATGGACCCCTCTTGTAAACGCGTTCTATAGCTGTAAAATTGCTGAAGAAAAAAAGCATCGCTTCAGATATTTTTGTTTGCTCTCGTCACCCAAGTCGCTCATGATGTCATTCGAATGTTTGATCTTGCAAAAAATGCTACATAAATTTATGCAGTCTGGTTGGCAGACTCCTTTCTTCGACTTTTACTGCATCAGCAGCTTTTGTGTTATTTTTTGAGACGTTTGCTTGGACCCCTCTAATTGCTGCTTGTGGCTATTTATTATTATGGAAATACAACCCCAATTAGCCATGACTAAAAGATATCATGTGAGGCTGATGGGCATTGCTCGCGCCATCGATTTGTCCTTACTGTCTCCGCACAGTGCTCTTAAAGCCAGTCTGAAAGCCATCTTTCCCCGGGGCTTTTTTTTTTGGCGTTATATTTGCTGTGTCACTCCCCGGCAATTCTATGTTCCATTTCAACAGCGAATGGCCGCCTTAAGGCTGAGTGTTGCTCTGCAGAGGTGTGCAGGTGTCATGCGGCTGTCTATCAACATCCATTAGTGTGTTGTGCAGCAGCTCAGATGCTCATTTCAGATGCTTTCCACTTATACCTCACACCCACCCACCCACCAACACACACACACACACACACACACAGGGAATTTTTCTGGAGTGTTTTTACCATTTAAAAGTTTAGTTGACTTCACTGTCTTTATAGTGTTTTAAGGGGGAATAATAATAATATAGGAGTTTGTTCTGGCACATCATGCGTGCTGAAGTTCCTTAAAATGCTTCGTTGCCTTTCTGACAGCTTTGCATAGAATTTGATATGGCTTGGCCGAACTGAAGAAATGCTATAAAAAATGCAGGAAAAATATGATCATTTCACTAGAATTAACTGAAAACTGCTATGCATTGTGGGTAATTGCATCCACGAATTACCCATAGCGTTCACAAAAAGATGTCGTACTTGGATTGCGCAAATATGTAGTTTTTCCTTTTATCATTCATTCATTATCCGAACCGCTTAAGCCCAACTGGGCTCGCGGAGGGGAACCGGAGCCCAACCCGGGAACTTACAAGCGCAAGGTGGGGACCTGGATATAAAATGCGGACACGGGCAGTGCTTGGGGACGGTACCTTGCTCATGACCACCTTAGTGGGACCTTTACCGGTCCGGGATTTCAACCAGCGACCTTCCGATCAAGGGGCGAACGGGGCACCCGTTACGCTACCAACTTGCTTGCTTGCCAAATCTTGGTTGGTTGGCTAGTTGGTTAGTTTATATGCCATGAACACATTTTTAAATACCAAAATTGCGTGTGTTTTTTATTTCTACAGTGTATTACCAGGACTCAGGATATATGAAAATATTTACAGCATTTAGCAGACACTCTTATCCCGAGCGACTTCCATATTTCCAATTTAAGGCCAGTCTCTCTAGAGCAACTTGGGGCTAAGGGTCTTGCTCCGGGACACAGTGGTGCTAGTGCTGGAGTTAGAATTCGAACCTGTGAGGGGAGTACCCTAATCATTAGACTACCACCACCCCATCAATCAATATTTAGTTGATTTACGATACTTCATCAAGAACAAAAAAATTTGGGACTTTTGGTAGAGAAACAGTTAGGGAGTTGACCCTGTGATCAGAAGGTTGCCGGTTCAAGTACCGGACCAGTAAAGGAACCACTGAGGTACTCACGAGCAAGGTACCGCCCCCAAGCACTGCTCCCCGGGTGCTGCTCTAGTTAGCTGCCCACTGCTCCTTCACAGATGCAGACGTCACATTTCATTGTGGTGCACTGTGTGCTGTGCTGTGTTCACAATGACATTCAGTCACTTGTTCATATTTTTCTTTAAAGTAGATGTTACTCACAACATGTAGCTAAGATTTAGAAGAGTTGTGCTTATGGGTCATGTTGCAATGTCTGGGTTTATTTTATACCACTTAAAAGTTCGTCCTAGCAGTGTATACTCCAGAAAGATTCAAGTTCGTGAAGGCCTTCCAGCTACGATTATCCCGAAATCCTTTGGCGTCTGTCACTGCCGAGGCCGAGACATGTGTCTTTGCAGCAGTAGAACTCGGCCTTTAGGCTTTGACGTGAGGTTTTCTGCATGCACAACGGCTCTGTTTTTGCAAAGGGCAACGTACAAATAAGCCTGTCATCCTCCGACTGGCTAGCGCTTCACAACGCCGGCATACATTACTCCTGTTGTGCAACAGCAGTTCTCTGTTGTGATCCCAACCACCTGCGGATCTGCCATTTTGCATGCGCGTGTGTGTGTGTGTGTGTGTGTGTGGCTGTGAAGGCTAATAAAAGGCTCTAGCTTGAATGGTAATTACAGTGTCTGAGATGTAAGCAGTCTCTGATTGGACAAAGTAACCTTTTTATGAACACTAGCAAAATGAGATCGTTCTGTCGTGAGGATTGAGAGAGAACATAATATTTTTGTACATTTTTAGCCCCATTAGTATGACTGGGCGATTATTTGAAAATAAATCCAATTTTAATATTCCGTTAATACAATCCCGAGTGTGTGTTCATTTACCGTCCTGTTAAATACATACTACAGAATGTGTTGTCACATGACTCCACCCTTAGCTATTTTAAAATCGCAAAGATATGCATTCTTTTATTCGAAAAAATTCCCATATTATGAAAAAATAATCAATTTTTCCGTTCTTTGGACATCCATTTGGGTCTGTACTGCCTCTACACATACTGTATGTTGGATAAAAATGGTCAATTGCGTTAGCATTCATGTCAGAAATCGTGTGCTTAAACGAGCCGTTTAGGTTTCTCCCCTACTTCTATGTCACGATAGGGAACGTTTGAATAACTCCACCCTCCTATCTGAGAAGCTCCACCCACCAGGTAGAACTGCTAGCGCTTCCCGATCCGCCATGTTTTCTCTCAAGCGTTAGCGTAGGAGTTGCGATGAATAAGTCTACCGGCGGCGCGTTGTGTTGAACGTGTACGGCTGTACGGATGGTCTGTTAGCAGCAGCCATGTCGATAATTTTCACGTGAGGTAAACTCTCGCCCTGCTGTCTACACCCCAGGTCTGGAGTGGGGTGTGCATGGGCAGCGGCGGCTCATTCGCATTTAGGAATACTAATGAGACACGTCCTATTCTGAAAGGGACTGAAATAGAGGAGTAAAAAGCAAGAGAAAATGCCTAAACTACTTCAGAGACATGTTTAGTGGAGCTTATAGACTCTATAATACGGTAGAGATCTTGTCAGTGCAAAAAACTGATTTTTACATCTGATTTTGCATTTTTTCATGGTATTGAGTAATAGGAAGAAATATTTTTCGAATCAGCCAAGGAGGGTAATTTAAGTCTCCTTCCCAAGTAACTTCTGATCATGGTCTTAAAGTCTAGCACTGCCAGTCATCTAATCACATTATCAGTACAAACCATCGTTCCTGATCATTTTGAGGAAAAGACCAGAAAATGCTTCAAAATAGGGTTGCAACAATTAGTTGACATAACCCACATTGTATATTATGAAAATCCATTGACGCATCATATTATAAAACATAAATGTTCGTTTCTACCAGTAGTGTTCTACATGAAGTGCTGGAGGCAGTGTAGCTTCCATTGTCTACTTACTTCTTTCTGTACTATGGAAGAGTGTAAAGATATAAGTGCAACGTATGAACGATACTAAAACTTTCCAAAGTACGGTAGCATTTTAAAAAACGAGCAAACAACAAAAGCAAGCTGAGTGCAGACTTGCCGTTTCACAGCAGCACTGCTGCGATGCACGAGCGCCTACAATGCAGGTAGCCTGGTGCTGTGTAGTTTTATTTAGTTAAGCTTGCAAACAAGGAATCATGGATGATACTAAGTCAACAATTTTTGGGTAATCTAATGTGAAAAGTGCAATAGTAAATTGGTGAAGATGACTTGCAGCAGCGCTAACCACTCCACCAGCGCGTCGCCTTGGTTTGTATCATTGGCCAAGTTTCCATCCAGTTTTTTGCGACGTTTTGTTATCGACAAACAGAATATGTGTAAAAAAAAATGTGCGAAATTTGCTGTCTCCAGCCTGTTTCCATCCAACTGGCTTTTTATCGATAAAATGGTGTGCGTGATGACGTCATCCCCCCAAAACGGACTGTCGCATAGGTTTTGGTGTATATAATAATTTTGTGTATGTCGCAAATGATCTACCTTTTGTTTCCCACGTGACACCCCCCTCCGCTAAACAAAGAAACAAAGTGATGGAGAGATTATTCAGACAGTTTTTTGAAATTTGCCAGCTTACTGTTATTTCAGTTTCACAAATAATTGGAATTGTACAAAATATCCGAAGACGACAGCAGAATGAAGCAGTTGCTTGTCTGATAGCCCGAGAGCTCGAAGAAAGTACCCCAGTGCGAAGAAACCCACGTGATGAAAATGTATCACGTGACACATTTATTTGCGTTAAAGCCCTTTTTTTCCGACAAAAAGTGTTTCCAAAGTAGTTTTTGCGACATCTGAAGTATCGATATAGAAGTTATGCGCTAAAGTTAAACGGAAAAATATTATGTCGACATTTACAAAATTTCATCGATAATTAGCATTTCCATCAAAAATTTGAAGCGCTAAATATTTTTTCGCAAAAACTCCTTGGATGGAAACCTGGCTATTGATTTAATTTTTATTTCAATCCCATGTGGCAGTGTTACATCAAGCTATCAAGCTTAAGTTGCAAATTTGTGTATAGCTTTACCTCTCTTGAGTACGTGAGGTTAAGCATTCGGCAGAATTGGGGCGTAACGGTTAGGAAGGTTCGCCCCGTGATCAGAAGGTCACCGGTTTGAATCCCGGACCGGTAAAAGTTACCACTGAGGTACTCATGAGCAAGGTACAGTCCTCGAGCACTGCTCCCCGGGCGCTGCCCATGTCAGCTGCCCACGGCTCCTTCACGGAGGGGCCAAATGCAGAGCTCACATTTTGTTGTGGTGCAGTGTGTGCTGTGCTGTGCTGTGTTCACAATGAATAATCACTCAAAATATTCACTCACTCACTCACTCAACAAGAGCCTTTAGGGTTTGGTGCACCAACTTCCATTATCCGAATATTTACAGACTGTGATGCCGGGGGCTTTGACTTTTAACATTTTCTTTTGTTGCTGCCGACTACTTTCGACACGTTCATGTATCTACATCTTTCCACTGCAGTTCTGTATTTACATTTAGATGTTGCCCACCAGGAAATGCTGTCATTCATACCTGTAAACCTGCACTTCGAAGAGGTGGGTTTTCAGAGGCCGTTTGAAGACGGAAAGGGACTCGGCAGGTTGTGATGACGAGAAGGTTCCACTACGCAAGAGCTCTTAAGACTGCTTTTGAAGGCAACAAGGAACCCTACATTTTCCGATAGCAAGGGGGAGGTCACCATAGGGAAGCAAAACTGAGAAGTTATGATTTTGGAAAAAAATTAAAAGGCACTCAAAATCTACTCAGGAATCGATAAGAGAATTGATAAGGAATTGGATTGATATGCAGATTTGACAATGGCATTGATATTGATAAAATCTTATCAACTCCCACCCCTAGTGAGAAATGGTCAGATTCAGTGCAGTGATAATAGAAATCTGGAGTATAATGGGGTGGTGACTTTTCATCAAGATTTAGACAATTACTACTGGACCGTGATCCGTAAAGATCTCAAATCAACCAGCCCTTTGGAAAACAGGAAAGTGTTGGGCAGAAGAGGTTGAGTAACCGTCTACAGCCGTTGTGCTACTGCAGAAGCGAAACCTGTTCAGAATAACCCTTTCAACTGACGTCACTACTTTATATCGGGAACTTAGGTCAGATTGACATCAAAAGCTAACCTCGGAATTATGCCGGCTTATGCTTCCTCATCCTGACCCCCCCACCCCCCTTCATCTTGTTCGACTGAGGGAGGGGAGGGAGTAGAGAAACGTTTGAATTAACAACCTCCCGCACCCCTGTTTCTTCAGACGCTCCGAAAATCGATCGGCAACAGTCGGCGCCCTACAGCTACGGGCTGGGAATTGGAGGAAGCTTGTCGCTGCCGTTAAGATGATGCAATCCGTCTGCTCCAGAAGAGTCCCGCTGTGGTCTCCGGAGGCTGGGCTACTGCGTGATGAGTGCCAACTTCCCCTTTGTTTGGCTTGGGGCAGGTGAAAAATACCACAGCGTTCAGAAAATGCATCTTTTTGCCAGCTGATAAACCTCCGCGGGCCGGATGGCAAGGAAAAAATCGAAACATCGCAGGTTGTTGAGACGTGGGTGCGCTGGAATGCAGGGGCGTAATATATGAAGTTAGAGACTTTTTGTCATGAAGCAAGATCTTTGAAGAAGTCTAGGGTTAGGGTTAGCGAAATAAGACATTGAGGGACTGAATTTAGCACTTTTCTACTGGGGAGGCAACTAGGTCCAGTATTTTTATTGAGCGTCGCCTTGGCAGATTATGGAAGAAGTGTTTACAGTCTGTCACATCAAGTCTAATAAGGGTAAGATGAACTACATAGTGGTAAAAGTGCATTAAATGTACATTTTTCACTGTTGAGCCCAACACTTTAGAAAGGTAAAGAACCTTTAAAATTAAATTTAGATGTAGAACATATTTTACTGTCAAGTGCCAAGTTAGACTTTCTGTATTCGGGCGAACGTCTGCTAAACAGCGGAAATGAAAATCTATTGATAAGTTTTGATGGTTCGCTAGGTAACTATGTTAACGCTATGCTAACTTTATACTGCTCGCTGAAGATAGACCAATTTGTTACACTTGCCATGACAAATGGAATTTAAATTACATTAGGAAATTATTAATGCTTGCAATCAGAAGAGTATCTGATCAGAGCCATGCACAGGTCACGCACAGACCGTTCAATGGTAAATCTTAGAGTTGGGGATAAGACCACCTAAACTGAGACCAAGACCAGAGCGAGTCAAGACCCAGACAAGAGCGAGACCAGAGCGTGTCGAGACCCAGACAAGAGCCAAACCAAAGCGTGTCGAGACTGTGACAAGACCAAGACCAGAGCGTGTCGAGAACGAGACAAGACCAAGACCAGAGCATGTCGAGTCCGAGACAAGACCAAGACCAAGACCAGAGCGTGTCGAGACCCAGACAAGACCAACACCAGAGCATGTCGAGAACGAGACAAGACCAAGACCAGAACGTGTCGAGAACGAGACAAGACAAAGAGCAGAGCATGTCGAGTCCGAGACAAGACCAAGACCAGAGCATGTCGAGAACGAGACAAGACCAAGACCAGAGCGTGTCGAGACCCAGACAAGACCAAGACCAGAGCATGTCGAGACCCAGACAAGACCAAGACCAGAGCATGTCGAGAACGAGACAAGACCAAGACCAGAGTATGTCGAGTCAGAGACGAGACCAAGACCAGAGCATGTCGAGTCCGAGACAAGACCAAGACCAGAGCATGTCGAGTCCGAGACAAGACCAAGACCAGAGCATGTCGAGTCCAAGACAAGACCAAGACCAGAGCATGTCGAGTCCGAGACAAGACCAAGACCAGAGCGTGTCGAGACTGTGACAAGACCAAGACCAGAGCGTGTCGAGACTGTGACAAGACCAAGACCAGAGCGCGTCGAGACCGAGACAAGACCAAGACTCTGAAGGGCTGAGACTGAGGCGAAACCAAGACCAGAGCGCGTCGTGACCGAGACAAGACCGAGACTCTGAAGGGCCGAGACTGAGGCGAAACCAAGACTGCACCCCATACACGTTTTACACCACTTTACCAACATTAAACATGTTTATTCAACGTTTCTCTCTTCCATATCTATAATAAGGAAATCACTTCACTGGAAGCAGTTATCCACATTGATCACATCATAAACTTATCAAACCATAGTGAACACTCCTCAAGACCAAATCTGGACTTATTTTTGTCTATAAAATGAGCTGCTTTTGGCCTTTCTGGAAGAGAACTACATTTTCGTGCATGATGGCCTTCCATATTAGAGTCGCGAGCGGTTATTCCGAGTTATTAATAACCAGTGTTGGGCACGTACCTTCAAAAAAGTAATTAGTTATAGTTACTAGTTACTTCTCACAAATAGTAACTGAGTTAGTAACTGAGTTACATCATTATAAAAGTAACTAATTACCAGGCAAAGTAACTATTGCGTTACTTAAAAAAATCTAATTTAATATAACTATAAAATAAATATAAAACATTGTACACTAATCTACACTATTTTAATGTTGTTGTGGGACAACGTGAGAGACAACTATCAAATACAACATATTATTATAAATATTATCATTACTATAGTGGAACAATAAAGCACAATAGATTGTTTAGAACTTTAAATATGTATTGCACAGACCACAACTCGTCAACAAATAAGTCTAAATATAAATTATGCTTCTGAAGAAGTGTACCAAAAATAAACATCATAATAATAATAATAATAATAATAATAATAATAATAATAATAATATATACTGTAGTGCAAAAAAACCCTGATATGTAAACAGGTAATAAAATAAAACTCCATGTCCATATCTGTGTTTGTGTGTGAACACCCGCACTACTCTGCCTCTGATTGGCAAACAATGGAAATTTACTCAATCTAAGCCAATCATCGCGTTCTCAGTTACACCACGTTTACAGACACACCAATCATCATCACGCCGTTGTAACGGGGGAAACAGTAATTCGTTTGATTACTTGTTACTGAAAAAAGTATCGCCGTTAGTAACGCCGTTTATTTATAGCGCCGTTACTCCCATCACTGTTAATAACTATCGCAAATTGTGTGCATCGACGTTGAAAGGTTAAGTGCATACATTTTTAAGACTCTTTTTAGTGCCATCCCTGATTCAGTTGAATATTCTGTTCCTGCAAGAATGTGACCGAATCGTTATTCACGAGTTTGTGGTTTTGATTCTCAGTGCAGCTCGAGAACTGCGTTCATCTTGTTCTTCCTTTATTTTGGATTTGTTGGAGTTATGAGACAGACATTGAAACCTTGTTTTCCTCCTTCATACATGGGACTTCTTTGGAGACCCAGCTGCCTACCGACCCACATCCGTGTCAGCTTCTCTCATCCGTTAACCAGCCTGTCACATGGACCTTTTTTCAATGCAAACGTCCTTGCAAACTAGAACATATATATAT
>JAVGVS010003140.1:0-10006 GCA_032718565.1 Distichodus sexfasciatus
AATAGTTTTTATATTTGATATTTATATTTTACATTTGGTCTATTACTTTAAATTAGATTATTAGTTCAATTTAAATGTCTGGTTATGATAATATGATCAGAGATGGAGCTTGGTGTCATGAACAGCGTTAAAATTGAATAATTCAACTCTAAGAAGCTCTACGCGACATTCATCATGGTTTTAGGGCTACAACATGGATAGAGTGCCCGGTCCTGATAGAAATGTTTAATTCTGTATTTTTATATTCCCATTTGTTTAACCAACAGGCACTGGAGCTGCATTTTTCTTCCCTTTGCAGTGCGTGTAATTGTACATGACAAATGCATTTAGGTGGGGGCTGCTGCATTGTTAATTCCCCTGAAATTCAGTGTGAGGTTCAGTTGCCCCGGGGGATGTTTTCAGCAGCACTGGCATTCCACAATAGACTTGGTTATCACTCACTCTGTGTGGCGCCCCAACCGGTGACTACACAGGGCACGTTACGGGGTAGAATCTGATTTACGGGAGGCAGCGTGGCCAGCTGTACGACAGCATTCAGCACGGCTTCAGAAGACAGACGGATCAGAGCAATGTCATTCCTATTGTCAAAAACACAGTTATTAATAACAATTTAATAACAGTTTAGTATAGCCCAGATCTACTGCTCTGACCCTGCCCAGCTGCACAGCATCAGTAACCTACCTGCTAGTCCGGGGTGCATTTCCGAAAGCATAGTTGCTAACGTATTGCTAACTACATTAGCAACACAATGTTACTTGCTAACGTACACCATGTTAGTTGCTAACGTACACCATGTTAGTTGCTATAGTACACCATGTTAGTTGCTACAGTACACCATGTTAGTTGCTAATGTACACCATGTTAGTTGCTAATGTACACTATTTTAGTTGCTAATGTACACCATGTTAGTTGCTAATGTACACTATTTTAGTTGCTAACGTACACTCTGTTAGTTGCTATTGTACACCATGTTTGTTGCTAAAGGACACTATGTTAGTTGCTAACGTACACTATGTTAGTTGCTAAGGAACACTATGTTAGTTGCTAACATACACCATGTTAGTTGCTAATGTACACTATGTTAGTTGCTATAGTACACTATTTCAGTTGCTATAGTACACTATGTCAGTTGCTAATGTACACCATGTTTGTTGCTAATGTACACTATGTCAGTTGCTAACGTACACCATGTTAGTTGCTATTGTACACCATGCTTGTTGCTAATGTGCACTATGTTAGTTGCTGTAGTACACTATGTCAGTTGCTAATGTACACCATGTTAGTTGCTATCATACACTATCTTAGTTGCTATTGTACACCATGTTTTTTGCTAAAGGACAATATCTTAGTTGCTAACGTACACTATGTTAGTTGCTAACGTACACTATGTTAGTTGCTAATGTACACTATGTTAGTTGCTAACGTACACCATGTTAGTTGCTAATGTACACCATGTTAGTTGCTAACGTACACTATGTTAGTTGCTAATGTACACTATGTTCGTTGCTAATGTACATAGTTAGCAACCATGCTTTTTGGAAATGGACTCCTGGCCAAGTTTGTTATAAGAGTCTGTCATATGCTAAGTCTGAAGCAGTTCCTAATGCCTCCATTCCCTCACCATCGGCGGCTGCCGTTGAACCACCAGGTTTACCTATTTTGTGTTAAACTTTAAAATATGACATATGACAAATGATTAGCAAATGTATAAAAACATGTAATCCGTTTGAACTAGCTCAGATGTGAATTATAGCGGTGGTGTAATGCATGGTAAAATGTAAGTTAGCGAACTATCCACTCTAATCTATCAACCCATGTTTTTTCAGCGTTCCTCTGTCATTTTAGCCTGTGTAATTAAGACAATATTGCAGTATTTCAGCAACAATTTTTGTGTTATTGCACTCATTCTGGCTGTACATGGAGAATAGTGAAATTCACTTTACAAAACCTGCTCACACAATTTGCATTACATACCCTTGGGATAAATCAGCGCGGTTATATTGGGGGTGGACGATGATCTGACTGGCTCCAAAGACCTGCTCATTTCCATTCTCACTTATTCTCAGGTCGTGATCACCCAGAACAACACGTGACACTTGGACACTGGAGAAGGCAGGTAAACAGCAATACGTGGCATAAAAAGAAGCAGGAATTGTGGCATGGTTTAAATGCTATAAGTCACATCTGGTGGTATTTACCCGACTACACAGTGAGCAGCCGTCATCACCCACTGCCTTCTGATCAACACGCCTCCACAGATATGGGCAAAGGACAGACCACTTCGGACTTGAAGAGAGGCCTGAGGTGAACGGCATCAAACATTGACATTGAGTTTAACTTGGGACTAAAATTTAAAATGTAGCTGGATGTTGATTTGTAATAAATATGCTACGCATTCAAAAGAGACCTCTATGCGTTTTTACCCATTACTTTGGGTTGAGAAATTGGGCATGAACAACAATATTTTTATTGTCAACAATATTGACAATAGATGACCAAATCTTAACAGTAAACAATCTGTTCCTCCAGGATTTCGCAGGTCTTTTCTGAGATTGTTGCAGACTAAAATGCCTGATTTTGCAGCAGCTTTTCTGAAAAATGGCTATGAAAGCAACCAATTTTTTCTTAATTATTTAAATTTGTTTTTTATAAAAATATGACATTTATATAGTTTTATATTATGTAACTGTAAAAAACCCAATAACTTAATATTCTGCACCAACACACATGCAATAAGATTTGCATAAAACAGTCCCTCCAGGATTTCCCAGGATTTTTTGAGATTATCGTGGCCTAAAATGTGTGATTTTGTGGCAGCTTTTCTAAAATAAATAAATAAATAAAGTTTTATAGGCATTTTGTTGCAATAAAGTTGCGACAGCAAGTCAAAGTTGTGAGATAACTTGCAATTTTGAGCCCCTTTATAATGATTCTTTAACAATGAATTCAAATGAAGGGAACAAAACCACTGTTTTTATTAACCATTAATCATTCAGTTATTTTTGATGGTAATGTAAGGTGTTTTTATTGCACGTTTTATCACAATACTTCAACTTTTTAAACAAATGTATCTATGCTTCTACTTGAGTGACGAATGCATGTGCTTTTGACACCTCTGATGCCGAGCATTAAATACTTTAATAGTATTACTTGTCCTTATAATTGGTGAAACGTAAGAAATGTAGACAGCCCTTGATGTAAAAGTGTGGGTTAATCTTAATTAAAGCTCTTAAAATCCTTTACCTGCCATGGAAATGAGTTGGGTCGAGCCACTTCACCGCCCACAACTTTGGTCTGACCTGTTTGTAGCAGAGGTTGAACCCCAGGGATTCCCTGAGTCTGTGCTGTTGACAAAAAGGAAAAGGCGGCAGATGTTGATATAAAACTCGTTAATCAAACCGGAGAAAAAAATATCAGTGTTTCATCTGGACTTACCTAGTGCTGCAAAGCTGATCAAGCAGAGGAATCGCAGCATCTTCTCAAAAGAGGTTGAGAACAGTATGTCCAGCAGAAAGTCCTGAGCTCCTTTATACTGTAAGGAGCCAGTGTCAGGAGGTGGAGTTTTGCTTTTTCCAGTGAATGAGTAATTATGTCTGTGAGAGCCCAGCCCAGACCAAGGGAGGAGTCCGCCTCATCAGACACCAGTTCCAGATCTTCACAACGACCTCAGCCTACCAGATCGACGTCACCAGTATTTAAAGACCCTCGGTTTTTTCTCAACTTGACCCTGTGCCTACGACCTGGTTTTGTCGACACTGCGTTTGGGTTCCCCCGCCTGTCGTTACAATGTCAATACATTGCAAAAAGAAAATGAGAAATTGAATACTGCATTATATTGGAGACAATTTCAACATTTCCTGTTTCGGCAAATAATCTATCCTTACATGAAGAAACATAATCGACATAATGATAACTCCTAGTCTTGCATAATGTAAAAATGAGGAAATACAAGTGTGAAAACTGCAGAGAAAGGCAAGAGTCACTCACTGTTCATTAGCTATTGTTTCGTACACATTGCATAAAATGTCTTGAAATAAAAATACATCAATTGTTCATTTTCTCCCATGAGACGGAAAACAGACATTTACAAAGCACAAAGAGCTGGTGTGTTATAAAGGACAGTGACATCAACCGGGAGTGACTAAGATCAAGGAAATTAGGAAAGAGAACAATTTGTTATAAATTCATAGTGTCAGTTACAAATGCATCAATTCTGTATTTGTATTAAGGCAAGCCAAGGCAAGTTTATTTATAGAGCACATTATCATACACAAGGTAATTCAATGTGCTTTACAGAAGCAATGTTAAAATTAAAGATAAAAAGAAAAAAGTAATAAGAAAAGAAATAAAAATAAAGATAAAAAAGAAATAAAACGATTAAAAGTGCTATAAAAAATATTTTAAAATCAGGCACAGTAAGATATTGAGATTTTAAAATATTGCAACAGCTCAGCACTCAAGTGTGGGAAAAGCAACAGAGAAAAGTGCAGTTTTTAGCATCCGTTTAAAACTTGTCGCAGTTGGGGCAGATCTGATATTAATGGGCAGTTGGTTCCAGCATTGGGCAGCATAGTGGCAAAACGCCATTTCACCTGTTTAGTTTCAGTTCTTTTCACCACCAACTGGTCTGATCCTGCAGATCTAAGGTACCAACCAGAATTTTACACATCAAACATATCAGAGATGGAACTAGGGCCCAACCCGTTTAATAACTTGTACAGAATTAGTAGAACTTTGAAATCAATTCTGTACTGAACTGGAAGCCAATGCCGGGACCTGAGAATTGGCATGATATGATCTCTTTTCTTAGTTCTGGTTAGAACTCTGGCAGCTGCATTTTGAATGAGCTGGAGCTGTCTAATGGACTTTTTAGGGATCCCGGTGAGAAGACCATTGCAGTAATCAACCCTGCAGGAGATAAAGGCATGTATGAGTTTTTCAAAGTCTTGATGGGACACAAAATCTCTGACTTTAGCTATGTTTTTAAGATGCCAGAATACTGACTTCGATGTCAACTTAATATGTTGACTGAAGTCAAGATCTCCATCCATGATTACACCAAGATGCTTTGTTGTTTTACGGGTTCTAGATTCTAAGTAGGTGTTTTGATTTGATCTTCCCTCTTTGTTTCCAAACAAGATTATTTTTGTTTTGTCCTTATTTAACTGGAGAAAATTTTGATGCATCCAGTTTTGTACTCTATTGAGGCAGAGACATAATGGAATCAATGGAAACAATGGAATGGATGGACAATGGAATCAATGGAATCAATGGAAACAACGTCACCAGGAGAGACAGCCAGATATATCTGAGTATTATCTGCATAGCTATGATTCGACACATTATCCTCTCTAAAAATTTGACCCAGAGGGAGCATATACAGATTAAACAGAACTGGTCCGAGAATGGATCCTTGTGGGACTCCATATGGCATGGCGGTTTTCTCTGATTCACAAGTGTTGATCGAACCAAAATAACTCCTGCCTTCTAGGTATGATCTAAACCAGCTCAACACTGTTCCTGAGAGCCCAACCCAATTTTGTAGCCCGTCTAAGAGTATGCTATGGTCAACAGTGTCAAAAGCTGCACTCAGGTCTAACAGCAACAGTACAGTTATTTTACCCATGTCTATATTCAGGCGGATGTCATTCAGTACCTTTTCAAGAGCAGTTTCTGTACTGTGATGCTGACGGAAGCCTGACTGAAAATCATCAAAAATTTCTATCCAAGTAGTTACTGATTTTGGCAAATTCATTACATTTTTCAACCATATGAAAATTTGAAGGTAACTGCGACTGAGGATTCGTTAACCTCTCCACAGTGCCAAAAAGGGATCTAGTGTTTCTAACGTCCCCGTTGATAATATTAGAGAAATATGCTTTTCTCGCTGTGCCTAATTCACTGTTATAACGGTAAAGACTCTCTTTGAAGATGTCATAATCGACCTGAAGCTTAGTTTTCCTCCAACGGCGCCCAGCTTTCCTGCATTCTCTCTTCTGATTTGTTACCGCTGAGGCATTTCTCCATGGGGCCTTCTGCTTACCTGTAATTGTTTTGAGTCTAAGGGGTGCTACAGCATCAATGACCCTGAGCATTCTTGAGTTGAATATATTAAGACATTCATCTACACTTGCAGCCAATACACTTGGAGTCCTGGAAATGGCCTCCATAAAGACAGAACAGGCATTCTCATTAATGTATTGTTTCTTGACAGTCCGAGATCCTGTTTGGTTGATAGGAGGAACCAATGCATCAAAGAACACACAGTAATGATCTGACAGCGCCACGTCTAGAACATTCAAAGCAGTGATATTAAGACCCTTGCTGATAACCAGGTCCAGCATATGTCCTGGTACGTGGGTGGGGGCAGTCACATGCTGTGAGCATTTTATGACAATAGAGATCTATTCAAATGAATTAAAATGAATTAAACACACCCAGCTGCAGTTGCTTGCACAAAAACTTATCTCTGTATAACACGCTTACATCCCTGCCTTTCCAGCCTGTACGACATACATTAAAAGAGTAAAAGTTTGGGGGAGCTGATTCATTAAGAACCAACGCACTGCAGCTATCCTTTAACCAAGTTTCAGTTAAAAGCATAAAATCAGTTTTGTGTATAGTAATAAGATCATTAACTAAAAGTGACTTGTTATTAAGTGACCGAACATTCAGGACACACAATTTTAGAGTGCAGGAGGGAGCTAATACACGTTCAGACTGAATAGTGCGTAAATTTGAATGATTAACCCTGAAAGTTGAACATTATTAAACGTTCCGTTAAACCAAAGTTGGAAGTTAACTTGTTATTAATCTTGTATTTTCTTTGATTAAAGATTATAATTGATCATTATAATTTGTAAAAATAACTTTCATACAAAGTAACGTATTACAAATGTTGCATATACATACATCACATATCTGTCCTTTATGTGGATAATATGTGTATCTGGCTGAGGAGGGCAAAAACCCTGAGTTTTAAGGTCCTTGGCTTTGGTTTATTTGAGACACTTGTTCACATTAAGTGGAATAAAATATTTGTAAAAAGAAATTAGCAAATTTTAATATTATCTATAAACAGAATATTATTGCAAAATTTCAGATATAATTTCTAAACGTTACAACTATTATTACACATGAGTATGAAGAATAGTGAAGAAATATAATTTGTGGAAATTCTCAAATGCTGAGCATGTGAGTGACTGAGAGTGTGGTTGTGTGAGTGTGTGTGCCCTGCTGTGTGTTGGTGCCTGCCCAGGGTTGGTCCCCACCTTGCGCCCGTAGTTCCCAGGATAGGGTCCGGTCAGCTCCATGACCCCGGTTGGGATTAAGCGTTCCGATAATGAACGAATGAATGAATGAATGAATATGAGATTAGACAATATTAGAGAAAATATTTGTGGATGAGACCCACTGAGTCTCATTTCAAACCCCTTAACCCCAAGATGGCGTAGAGATACATCTCTCAAATTCCATTTCTATAACAGAGATGGTCTCCCTGGAGGAATCTGGGCTTAAGGACCTTACAGAAACACAGGTTCCTGGGATTTAAACCCCTACTTGGGGGGGCCCGTGTGGTTTTCCTCCCACAGTCCAAAAGTATGGGACAAAACTGCACGTGAAGCACTTCATCGCGTGGTGTCCACCCATTGACCATCTTTAATTTGGTGTTAGATGTCAACATTATGGAGTGGTACATGATTTATTGTCCCTACTTACTTTTGGAATGTGTTGCAGGTCTGTATGGCAGGAATGGATTTATACTTACAAATTAAATGAAGTTGATCAGACAATACATGAAATATCTTGTGTTCATACTTAGAGTTGGGGTCAAGACCACCTTAACCGCGACCAAAACAAGACCAAGAGTCTGAGGGCCAAGACCGAGACAAGACCGAGACCAGGGTGGGCAGAGACCGAGTTGAGATCGAGACTGGCCCAATGCACATTTTACACCACATGACAAATAAGTGGACCATGCTAATTTAACATGTTTATTCAATATTTCTCTCAAACATATCTATAATGAGTGAATCACTTCACTGGAAGCAGTTAGCCAAACTGATCACATCATATGATAAACTCAACAAACCAGAGTTGTTATTATGCAGAGACATTCTATGGCTTAGCGCTGTGAAGAAAAATAAGGTTAGTGCCAGGAAGCAACACTAAATTAAAATTATTTGATCACAAATAATGCATTTTTCTATATTTATATTTTCCCTATTGATTACTCTCTAACATTATAAAATGGGGGAAAACTGATTAAATCAAAATGAAGAAATACTTCAGTTTTTGGTCAGTTTGAGCCGACTTTTTTAGCTCATTTTGGTTAATAAAATGAGCTGCTTTTGGCCTTATGAACTACGTTTTTGCTCATGATGCAATTCCATATTAGAGTTGTGAGCGCTAACGTGTGTGTTTACATCAAGAATAATGTAATTAATGCCTTTTTCGCAATTACTTCAGTTTCTGCACGGAATTACTCAGAAACCATTTCGCATATAGAGGAATGAATATAATGCCCGTTTCTGCAAGTTAAAAAGATTCTGAATTACTAAAACACTAATTAACTAACAATAAGAATGCCTGTGTCAGTTTCAAACTGTTTTAATAGTAATATTCTCAGAGTTGTGGTCTCGGCTGGTCTCCAAATCAAATCACAGTAAATTCACAGAGAATAAATTTTGACTCAAGACAAATGAAAACATCTATAAAGTCATCAAAAACATGTCAAAAGGCATAGCAACATTAAGAAACATGAGCAATTTAACAATTGCTTAAATTGCTTGTGGAATATTGCAGAACTCAGGTGACTCTGGTCGTTCTGGGAGATCATGACATAACCAGAGGTGAGAGTGGCAAGGAGCAGTTCTTTGGAATCACTCAAATTTACATCCACCCCGGCTGGAACCGCGTATACGCTAATGGGTCAGTACATAATATATCAGAACTTTCCAGCAAGTGTTGATTGTTTCAGCAAATGGCATACTGTAGTCTCTTGTTGAGATCTTTGTTGCTCTCTTGACCGTAGGAATGACATCGCTCTGGTCCGCCTGACCTCTGATGCCATCCTCAACCTTAATACTTGAGTCCATCTCTTTCTCTTTTCGTGTCATGCAGATGGTGGTCCACTCTCTGCTCTACTGAGACAGGCCTACCTGCCCGTTGTCGAGTACGCAACCTGCTCCAGCAGCACCTGGTGGGGTTCTCATGATCTGTGCTGGCGGCAGCACCAATGCTGGCTGCACTGTAAGAATGCGATTACATCTTTTCTACATTATTCTTGTCTAAAACTAGGTGCTAACCTGACATTCTCTTATTGAAGGGTGACGGTGGCGGCCCACTGAAATGCTACGTCGGCAGCAGCTACGTGGTCCACGGACTGGACAGCTTTGTGTCTGCTTCTGGTTGTGACACCATAAGGAAGCCGACCGTCTTCACCCGCATATCTGCATACCTGCCCTGGGTGCAGGGCGTAAGTAAATTTGAAATGTTTTAATGTCAAGAGACTCAAAAATTATAAGGTTCATATGTACTTCTAACGCAACAATGACATCAGTCGTTCTGCTGCTTGATTTGGAAAGTGGACCAATTGACATGAAAAATTACCTTTTGTTTTAAAACAGATCACAGGCTGAGGTTGAGATGCAAGCTGCCCTCAGACTTGAGGAACGCCTGGAAGAGGCGTCGCTATTCACAATCATGATTTAATTCAAAAGTTATATCTAGAATATGTGTAACTTCATCTCTGCAAAGAGTCATATTTTAGTCAAAAATGTATCAGCATCTGTCTAAATCACCATATTACAAAATAAAGATTGACATTGATCTGCCTGTCATTTTTGTTGCCTTGCTTTTTTTTTATTTCACATTAAGCCACTAACAGCCATTTCAACTTTTCTTTGCCATAAAAGTGGAGGATCGCTCTACAAGTTATTTGTGCAGAAGATCTGTCTTAAACGCGTTGCCGAAATGAGTTTCATTACATCATATTTTTCCTGCT
>JAVGVS010003141.1:0-10006 GCA_032718565.1 Distichodus sexfasciatus
GTGAATACACTGGTGGGTGAGAAGAGAGACCTTATATTCTAGCCTGAATTGGACAGGGAGCCAGTGGAGTTTTTTTTGGGATGGGGGTGATGTGGTCATACTTGCGCACCCTCATCAGGATCCTGGTAGCGCTGTTCTGAATATACTGCAGTCTCTGGATGCTCTTGTCAGGAATCCCGATGAGGAGTGCATTACAGTAATCCAGCCTGGAGGAGACAAAAGCATGGAAGAGCTTCTCTGCATCTGCCAGGGTGAGTGTTGGGCGGAGTTTGGCGATGCTCTTAAGATGGTAAAGTGATGTCTTACAGAGGTGTTTGATGTGGGTGTCAAAAGTGAGTTGAGAATCCATTATAACACCCAAATTAGTAACAGATGTGGACAGGGGGATGCTTTGGCCAGAGAAAGTGATACTTGTGATAGTGGAAGAGCGGAGATGGTGTGGTGTGCCAACTAGAATGGCTTTTTGATTTGTTCAGCTGAAGGAAGTTAAGCTTCATCCACACCTCTATCTCCTCCAGGCATGTAGTCAGTGTGGAGATTGGTAAAGGAGTAGTAGTAGAAGAGGTGGGGGTAATCCTGAGGTACAGCTGAGTGTCATCAGCATTACAAAGAAAAGATATACCATGTCTGCTAATGACCTTGCCGAGGGGGAGCATGTAGATGGAAAAAAAGGGTGGGGCCTAGCACAGAGCCCTGAGGGACACCACAGGTGACATTGTAGGTGTGGGATTTTGCACTGCCCAGGGTGACATGCTCAGTTCTGCCAGTCAGTTATGATGTGAACCAGTTGTGGACTTCTCCTGAGAGTCCAATGGTGTACTGCAAACGGTGAAGTAGAATGTTGTGGTCTATTGTGTCAAAAGCAGCTGTCATGTCCAGGAGGATAAGTAGAGAGGGGGAACCAGTATCTGCTATCATCAGAAGGTCATTGGTGACCCTGACCAAGGCTGTGCTATGGCCAGTGCTATGGCCAGGGCGGAAACCAGACTGAAACTTTTCAAACTGATTATACAGTTTGAGGTGATCATGAAGCTGATCTGCAACTGTTTTTTCCAGAATTTTGGAAAGAAATGGAAGATTGGAGATGGGCCTATAGTTGGAGAGATCTTCTGGATCCAGGGTGGGTTTTTTCAGAAGGGCTCTGATGACAGCAGATTTTAATGTAGATGGAATATGGCCAGCCAGGAGGGAGTGGTTTATGATCTTAGTGATGAGTGCAGAGATATTGGCCTTCAGCAGGGCTGAGGGGAAAGGGTCAAGAGCACTGGTAGATGGCTTCATTTTTCTGATGACATCCTCCACTTCTTCCTGTGTAACAGCAGAGAAGGAGCAAAGAGGGTGAACATTCTCCAACGGTGGATCAACAGTTGAAGGGGCAGAATGACTGTAGTGGAGAGGTGTGAGCGGATGCTATCAACTTTTTGTTTGAAAAGAGTGATATGCATGTTGCATCTCTCCTCAGTAGCCTCAGAGTGGAAGGGTGAAGGGGGTTTGAGAAGATGATTTGTAGTTGAAAAACGTTTTTTGGAGTTCCTGGGGCTGTTAATGATGGTGGAATAAAACCTGGACTGTGCAACCCTCAGACCTTCCGCATACGCCCTCTTGTGTTCCCTGTAAGTCTCTTTGTGAACAGTCAACCCAGAGGCCTTGAGCCACCACTCAAGGACACGCCCAGCTGCCTTCATTTTTAGCAGCTCGCAGGTGTACCAGGATACTGAGCGTGAAAATGAGACAGACCTAGATGTTAAGGGGGCGTAAAAGTCCAGGAGACTGCTCAGGGACTGGTTGTAGAATTCCACAAGATCAACAGCAGAGAGGGAGTTGGTAGAGTCAGAGGAGAGAAGTTGAAGGTCCAGGGCCAGGGTATCCACGTTGATGTTCTTCAGACTTCTGAAATGAATCTGTTGCTTTGGTTTTGTGCGGGGGGGAAAGAAAGGGCAGCTCCATTGACACTACCTTGTGATCTGAAACACCAAGATCATATACCTGTAAGTTACTGATGGGGGCAGAGTTTGAAATGACCAGCTCGAGTGTGTGACAACTGTAATGTGTGGGGACATCAACATGTTGTTGTGAGTTGAGGAAATCTAACAGCTGAAGGAAATCAGCAGCGGGATAAGATGTGGGAGTGTCAACATGAATATTCATATCTCCTACGATTATGATATTGGCAGAGGTAGTGCAGAGTGTTGTGAGGAGATCAGACATCTCTGAGATGAAAGCAGAGTTGGGTTTTGGGGGTCAGTAGATAAGGAGAACAGTCATGGGAAAGGGGGGTTTGCATTTAAATGCAAGGCACTCACAGGAAGATGTTGCCGGTAACGAGATGGGGAACAACCCCAGGTCCTGACGGTGGATGACAGCTAGGCCACCACCACGCCCAGTACTGCGAGCTGCCTCCAAGTAACTGTAGCCAGGTGGACAGGCTTCATTTAGAGCAGAGTAAACCTCTGGCTGGTGCCAGGTTTCTGTCAGACACATGAAGTCAAGTCCTTTCTCCCTGATGTGTTTTTCAATCAGTGTGGATTTATTGCTGATGGATTGAGTGTTGAACAGTTCAAATTTGACCAGTGACCGTGGGATAAATCGCTGTACAGGTCGCAAAACATTAAAATCCACTCTGCGCAGCCTAGAGTCCATTCCATGAAATATATCCAGCTGGGGATGCGGGATCTCGCGGTGTTTCCCATGCTGGAGTGCAGAGATCTCGCTATACTTCCAGTGTTGATGTTAGCTGGAGCGACAGCGCTCTGATGACACGTCAGACGTATAGTGGATGACCAGAAAGATGGGATGTTGGTAGCAGAACAGCTTGGCTGGTTGTGAAAAATGAACTTTCGACCGGAGCCTCTATGAATATAACGAGAACGGCGAAGGAGTCCAAGTTCTTTAATGATGGGGATATTAATTCCAGGAGTGATTGCGGAATTAAGTCAGCGGAGTTGTGCACTGGAATAGCTGAGCGCCATACTACCTAGCTTTCCCGGTATAATCCGAAGTCCCAAAGCAGGTAGGTGCCTCGCTACCTAGCTTTCCCACTGGTATAAAAAGTCCATAAAAACACAGGAGCCAGGAAAACTAGTGCACAACTATATAAAGGTAATTCAAAGATCTCAAAGATCTCGGGCAGAGAAGCGGCGAGCAAACAACGCCAGTGTCCTCTCAGCCTAAAGTTAATGTAGTGGTGTATAGTACTTTAATAATTACATTTTGTTACTGTACTTATGGATTATTGTGAGTATACTTCATTTTTCTTTTACTGCATAAAGGAAAATAAAACTCAGCACAAAAAGGGTAAACCATCTGTCATGTAAGTCAGGCAAGGTAAAAAAATTACATACAGAATTACAGACACATAATTAAACAGACAGACAAGGACCATATAGTGAATAGATCTTTCATAATACATAAGCCAGCTTTAAAGAACTTAATGTGTGAAATGTCTGAAAACATTTCACTCATGTAATAAAAGCAGTTCTGACTGACTAATGAAAGATCATTTGTAAATAAATCTAAATTGCTTAATGAAGATATAATTACGAGGGACTGAGAGATTAATTCCATCATGCATAATTGTCTAAAATTGTGTCTGCAGTAAAGGCATTTTATTACCCTTGTGAAAAATGTATGCTGTGTGGCTGATAGGCTCCAAGTGCTTCAGGGTGACTTGCCTAATTTGAGGAATAAATTATGTAAAAAGGGCGAATGGGAAAAGTAGTACAATATGTGAAAATAGCTGCTTTGTCATTACACACAGCTCCAGGCTGCATTACAGTTGTGGAGATGAGCCTATGTCTTAAAGACTGGAAAAGATGTCATTATGACTTTCTTACTGAGCATTTTTGGGGCTTTTCACACAATATTTGCCACATCTGTGATGCAGGATTAACTCTTTTAGGCATTTTGGGTAGAGTTTTAATGGCAAAACATTACACACACTTACATTTCCTCTTATTGATTTGGGCAGAGTTTTAATGGTGAAACATAACACACACATTTCCTCTTATTGATTCCTCAGTTTTTATTTGTAATTTAAACAAAGTAACTGCAGTGTTTAAGGCAAAATATATTGGATACATTATCCAATCAACGTTTTTAACAAAACAAGAATGCAACTGTGTGTGTATGTGTGTGTGTCGAATTGTAATTATTGCAGGAAAAGTATGTTTGTGCTTAAACATCTTTTTTCTGAATACTTAAATATGTAAAATATCTACTCATATATATCAAATATCCAATAAACTTCTCTCTAGAAGTTTGTAAAATAAGACAATGCGTCTTTCTTACTCTCTCAGGACAGAAAGACAGAAATTTATATCTAAACTCAGACATGCTTGACAGAAAGCAGGTGTGTGATGGAGCTAGTTCCATCATATAAAGTTTTAATTATCCATAAAAGCCCTGACCATGTTCTATTCCTTAGACTAACACTGACATTTAATCACTATGAAGTTTTCATTTTCTCCCATACAATCACCACAGCCGTGCAGATCTTCCCTCAGTAGTTTAATACCTAAGGAATGCAGCTGCAATAAGGTTCAGTTTGTGTTAAATGTTAAATGTACATTGAGGTTATTAAGTGTATAGGAACACAAAAAAGGACATTTAAGTTTGTTTTCTTTATGAGTTTTATCAAACGTCTTTTCTGTTCTGTTTGAAACAGAAGAAAAGCAATCTTTCTCTCAGCATTATGTGTAATGCTGTGTAACCTTGTCTACTCTCTCACTCTATCTCTTATTCATTCCATTCAGTAAAAGTGTTGGTCACAGGGGAGCTGATGAGATTCATCTGGGTCCTGATCTGTTCATCATCTCAGATTCAATGACAGTGAAATTTTTCACCAGAGTAATTGTGTGACTGGAAACTGTGCAGGTGACTGAATTTATGGCACCGACTGGAGAGTTTTGGAGAAGGTTATAAACTGACTGACATATGGAGGGCCAGATAAATTTTCTGAGGTATATTCAGCACTAAGCTGAAGAACTCTATGAGGTCTAAGATATATTGTGAACTATGTTACTGTATATTTAATGTACAATTTTATAGGAGCCTTTATGTAATGATTTTGTATTTTTTGCCTTTCTTGAGAAACAAAATACACATTCTAAAGGGAAGTCCTGCAATTTAAGCTTTGCAATAATATTCTAAAAATACATACTGTAAAACTGGTTTGGGTGGATTGTGTTTATACAAAAATTTATCCTAGAAAGAATAGAACAAGTGAAAATTAATTAAAAAGGCTCTTTTTAATTCAGAATTATGGCAAATCAATTTTGGTCAGTTAATTATATTCAAAGCACATTTTAAACTGTTTTCAGTAGGTCGGTTTAGACATTGTCAGGTGCATAGCTTCTTTCTACTGTTCTTTTTATTAAAAAAATTTAGTTTACTAAACAAACACTAAATATTATAAATGCTTTACTTACACCATGTATGTCTGGACATCAAATCATGTTGTAGTTAGGCGTTCGCTCAAAAACCTGAATTAGATTGTTCCTGGTATATACAGACATTTTTCAAATCCTATATAAGGATGCTAAGGTCTCAAGAAGGATACTTATTTTAAGATAATTGAACTCCTGTACGATACAACACCCTTGAAAAGTTTCTGTCTGGTTTTTGAGCACATCACTGCATTGCACTTTACTAAAAGAAGGTAATGACCTCAGCCTTAATGGATGTCAAACAAGGATTCCATTCAGAGCCTCCTAGAAGCGCCTCTTTTAATACCATTGATCACTGCAAAATCAGTAGGATTTTGACTAACATATGGAGGTCCAGATAAATTTTCTGAGTTATATTCAGCACTAAGGCAGAGAACTCAATGAGGTCTAAGATATATTGTAAACTCTGATACGGTATATTTAATGTGCCATTTTATAGGAGCCTTTATGAAATGATTTTGTATTTTTTGCCTTTCTTGAGGAACAAAATACACATTCTAAAGGGAAGTCCTGCAATTTAAGTTGTACAAAAATATATTGGAAATACATACTGTAAAAATTAGGGATCCACCGAAAAATTCGGCCACTGAAAATTTTCGCCCGACAATGGCCAAAAATGCATTTCCCGTTTTTGGCCGAAAGACCAGATGGATACAAAATTAATAAAGAAGTATTTCCACCTGACACTAGAGAAGGCAATGACCTCAGCTTTAATATGTCACGGCTCCCCCTGTCCTTTTTCCAGCCAACCACCGCAGGGCGCTCCTGTCCTGTCTGTCTGCGTGGTATGTCTGTTAACTCCCTCTGTCCTGCTCCAGTTGTAACAATCCGCTATGAATCATTACCATTACAACGAGATCAGATTGAATGTTACAATAAAATAATTAGTTTCTTTAAAATTGATGAGAAATAAACAGAGACTACTAACAATGTTATAACGTTCTTTGACATATATGTATATATTTACAAAACATTCAACCACTCCAACATCCCCAGCATACAATACCTCACAGTTGTTTCCTTGGTACGCAGTCCCAGACATGAGTCTACGGGCGTGCGTGCATTACTCCAATAGTCAAAACTAGTCCAGAAGATCCCAACAAAACACTCTGCAAAAAATATAATCCACTGTGAAGTAAAAAATCCCGACAAAAAAGAAAAGAAACCTTCTCACCAGCGTTGAATCCCAGACTTCCTTGTTGCGTCCTGGCTCCGGTAAGTTGTGCACTTCAGTTTCATTTTTTCAAAAGTATTTACAGACTCCCTGTAGTTGGTACAAAAAAAAAACTTTCTGTTGCTCTTTTGTGGCTTTATACTGCATCCTGAAGATGGGGACATCCGTCAGCTGATAAGTCACCTGACAGGGTTTGAGCGCTCACCTGTCAGCTGATCCCTCTTCAACCGCTGACCAATACCACAAATAGAATAAAATTACCTTTCATATACATTTTAGGGCTACCATTAGAATCAACATATGGATATATATTTATAAAGGATAACCCTTTCATAATGCTTTTATCTGTAAGTTAAAAATTTAAAATGAATCTTGCACTTATGTGGCAGTGCTACACAGTGTCCTAATTGGTTTAGCAGTGTAATTATTAGTCACACCTAAGTAACACTTTGTCATTAGTTCCTAGTTTAGTGTTAAGTGTCATGAGGTATGGTGTCAGCATGACATGAGGCGAGGTAATCGTGCAAGCCATCTTTATTGGCAAACTTTAAACAATCAGAAACAAAACTGGTGCGAGGGCAACAAACAAAACCAAACTCTTCTTCTTCAAGCTGGAGGTTGGAAAACCACAGGTTTCAGAACAGATGATAACATTTAGTTCACGCAACTCTGAGTTCCTTTAACCCCGAGCAGAGCACGTGCACGTGGACATAAAAAGGCGTCATTAATGGAACGCAGATAAAACAATTCACCATGGCAACAATAGACAAAAGACTGGCGGTGAGTGCATGTTCCGATCACGAGTATATATATATATATATGTATATGTGTAAAAATTAAAAAGGAACGCTAAGGAACGTCAGCAGGCATGGCAGAAAAATTATGACTGAGTGAATGCTTTAGTACTGAAGAGAAAGATTGCCATCATTCTTTAAGAAGTGTTAATAGTTTTCTTGTACCGCTTTTATTACTTTCTTTTACGCTCTCTCTCTCTCACTCTCTCTCTCTCTCTCTCTCTCTCTCTGTGCGCTTGCTGTTAAATTTTTATACAAGAGCAACCCAACAGAAATTAAGCATAATTGGCAGCAATTAAAAATGAAGTATAAAAATATAGTCCAAACAGGTAGGTATAATTTCTTTACAAGCCATTGGGAGGTTTTGAAGGCTCTACTTAGCATCATTCAGTGGGTTGATACCCACCAAAAGAAGCGACCATTTCTCCATCTCAACACTACCAGTACGTAATATTAACTTAAATCACACTACCGAAATTTCTTTCCAAGAGTCCAAATTTGTGCTTATCGGATATGTTCACAATTTGCCTCCAAAAGGCCAAAAGGGAAAAGGCAGAGGCCAGAAGAACAGGTGGGGGTCCACCACCGGCACCCTTTACAGAGGCTGAAGAGATGGCCCTTAGACAAAGCACTGGTCGATCAGTAAAGTCAAAGTAAACTTTATTGTCATGTTTGCTATATATTGTTCAAGTATACAGAGAGACGAGACGACATGGCTCCAGTTTTTACAGTGCAAACAACAAAGAACAAGGCAAAAGGAACAAATAAGGCACTATAAAATACAGTATATAAATAGACTTTAGAATATACACTTTGTAGTCAAGGGTATGCCTGGAGGAAGCTCCTCAGATCCAGCCACCCCTCAGGAAGTTATAATATAACTGTGTAATCGTCATTTTCTTGTAGTTGCTAATGGTGTAATGTGTCTTGTGGAGTCTTCCATAACAGACCTCCATGCAATTGTAAGTATCATTCTAGATTTTCATTTGTTAGTAAAACCAATTGTTAATTTCCTCATTAGATGATAAAGACACTCATCAGCTGCCACAGAAAGGGGAAGCTGCTGAGACACCTACTGAGGATAGCACTTAATAATAAACATCACCTAAAATTGATGTAGTGGTGGTACACCATAGTAAAACTTGCACCTTTTTCCCCACAGAGCAATACTGGAAATGGCACTGGTGAACAAAGCACAACTTCAGTGCAGCTTACCTCTGTAAGATTCTCCAACTTTGGCACATGAGTGACAATTCCAGTATTTAAAAACTTTGTCTATCACATAGTGACAAAAAACTGTTTCTAGTTAGAAGCCCATACAATTTTAAGACATATGCATACATAATTGAAAAAGAATGTTTGCTAAGCTGCATTAAATTAAATTAAGCTTGCCTGCACATTAATACTGTGGAAAGACTTCCTATTTACACAATCTCCTTGATTTAATGACGGAGCATTGATAGGAATTTGAGTTCCATCTGTGCAGCCAGTCACAACTGAAAATACTAAAATATATTGGGTAGACTGAGAACTGTTGGAAAAGAGGAACCTTACCGATTTAATTTAGCATTTTATAGAAGACAGGCAGGTTAAAGAAATATAAAATAGAAAATCGAAAGCTTTCAGTTAGTAGTTTTGTGTGGTATTGCAAAAAGTATAGTCTGAGTGCAAGGGTCACATTTCTGACACACCGACAGACGGTTGCCTTGGAAACATGTTCAGCATCACCAATGTTATAAAAAAAAACTTCCATTAGCAAAGAAACACATTGTGATACAAAGAACTTGTTCAGAACTATGAGCATGTGTACGATGTGTTATGCGAGCGTCATGGGGGCTAGGAATATTGTTGACATAAATGGTGGCTTGTAAAGAAAAACAGAAACACTCTTAACAAAAAAATGATTGGGTAACGATAAAACATCCAACAGGGGTCTGATCACTCTCTCCTGACGAAGATTTATGCAAATAATTTGTTGTTCCATGTCAGTGGTTTCATCGAAAGTAGGGCACACCATGTCTGAGCACTTACGTCCTTTAGTTTGAAGGTTAAGTTAAAGTAGAGAAACTCCGGGTTACTGATATAAAACCTGTGAGCGAGTAGGTTAGCTTCACGGAGTATGTTGCCACAGTAATTGACTCAAAGTTAGGCTGAACTGGCTTTCTGAAACCGAAAAGTCTGGGTTTTCCTTAACTCGGAGACAAATAATTCTCAGTTTTCACTAAACCTGCTTTCTGAAACAGGGCCCAGTTCTGTTGGTTTAATGTTAAGTATCTTATTTAGTTTAATCAGTCTGTTTAGTGTTTGCGTGTGTTTCTAGTTTGTTAGTTCCCTATTTAAGCCTGTTCCTCAGTTTTGGATCTGTTTCTCACCTTGTGGGACTGAGAGCTCCAGAGTTTACGCTCTTTCTGATTTCTCACGGAGGATCCCTCAGTTAAGAGTTTTTTCCTAAAACTAGGAGCATGAGCCTCCGTTCATTTGTTACATTGTGTTTTGTGTTTTGGCAAAAGGGCACAAAGTCTTTGCATTGCCTGCAACTAAGCTTTTGCATTGACCATAAATATATAACAACCATGAGTATATATATATATATA
>JAVGVS010003142.1:0-10005 GCA_032718565.1 Distichodus sexfasciatus
ATAGAATGCTAATAATTATTATTATTAATAATTAATTATTAATAAGTATTTATTCAGTGTCATATGGGTTTGTGTTCTTTCAGGTGTCTCTTTCTGCCATCTCTTGCCACGGTTAAAGGCGTTTCTTCAGACTCCATCACCACAGGAGGCATCGGCGGTGGTGAGGAATGTTGTTATGTTTTGCAGAAAAATACACGCTGACAGCAATCATTCAATCATGATTCACTGCCACCTCACAGCGAGAAGGTCCTGGGTTTGATCCCCGGGTCGGCCGTAGGGCCTTTCTGTGTGGAGTTTGCACGCTCTCCCCGTGTTCATGTGGGTTTCCTCCGGGTGCTCCAGTGTCCTCCCACAGCCAAAAAGCATGTACTATAGGTTAATTGGCGGTTCTACATTGGACCCGTAAGGTGTAAATGTGAGTGAGTGTGTGTGTGCCCTGCGGTCTGTTGGCGCCTGCACAGGGTTGGTCCCCGCCTTGCGACTGTAGTTCCCGGGGTAGGCTGGCTTTGGTTGGGATTAAGTGGTTTGGATAATGAGAATAATTTTGATATTATGAATAATCATAATCTAGGTGAAATGTTCTGATTTGAGGTGGCATCACTCATCCGAAAGTGAGTGATTATTTGTCATTGTGAACACACCACACAGTGCACCACAACAAAATGTGACCTCTCCATTTGACCCATCCGTGAAGGAGCAGTGGGCAGCTTAGAAGTGTCCGGGGAGCAGTGCTTGGGGACGGTACCTTGCTCATGAGTACCTCAGTGGTTACTTAACCGGCCCTGGCTTCGAACCTGCCACCTTTTGATCACGGGGCGAACACCCTACCGTTACGCCACCAACTGCCCCAAAGCATCACGCCCAATGTGGGGCTTGAACCCACGACCCTGAGATTAAGATTCTCATGCTCTACCGACTGAGCTAGCTGGGCCTATACGACATAGCATTAAAATGTCATCGTGAACAATATATTCGTATCTTTACCTCCTCAGATCATTAAAGGATTCCTTCCCTCTGCTCTTCTTCACGCTCTTTCTCTCACGTTCACTTCATTTTCCTCCTCAGAATGTCGAGGATTCCCCCCCTCAGCGGGACTGTCGTTCTGCTGCTGGTTTCTGGTCAGCAGGTTCAGCTCGTCCTGCGAGTCTCACCCGGTGCGTTTGCTGACGGTGGTGCGGCACATGTCACGCGCCGAGCAGCACTACTCCTGCCTCTCGGTCAGCATCTCCGCCTCTGACGCCTGTCTGGTCATCTCCACCGAGGAGGAGGCCTACCAGTTCCTAGGTGACATAGAGTTTGAGTTTACAGGCTTGACATACCTGACTTAATTTGATGCTTAAACACTAACTATGGTCATGTCACTGTGCTTATATTATTTTATGTCTTATTCATTAAGACATGATGGAGCCGGAGATGCGAACTCCAACCACTCTGCCATCTACCGTCCGCTTTCAGTGCTCCAAACAGCTGACCCACGGCCAGTGGCATCACCTGGTCATTACTTTGGCCAAAGACATCAGAAAGAGCTGCAAAGTCTCTGCTTTCTTGAATGGAGAGTTAATCGGCACTTCAAAGGTTGGTGGGAGTGTGTTGTTATCGCCTCATTCTCTTTATTTTATCATTTATTTATTTATACACTTTGTATCTAATAGAGATGGTACCGATCCGATACGTGAATGGGATCGGTCTGATAACGACTCAAATAGCTGGATCGGGTATCAGTGGCATCTCTGGAGCTGATTTCTCGCCTGGACTCTCTGTGTTTCTGATGGTTTTAGCGCCACATGGACTAGGGAGCGTCACAAAAAAGATTGTTTAAAAAAGACTGTATTAGATTTGTATCGTGTCGGCAGATATCCAAATTTACAATATCGGTATCAGACATAAAAAAAGTGGTGTTGTGCTATGTTTAGTTTCTAACGATTTAGTATGACCTACGGTTGGGCAATTAATTGAAAATTAAACAAAACTGAACGTTAATTAGCTCTAATTGATGTAATCTCACCTACACTGGACATTTTAATTAGAGATGTACGATATGGGAATTATACACCGATGCCAATATCCGATTTTTTCAAACTTATATATGCCAGTGCCGATAAACGAGGAAAGTGGAGTCGAGCACGAGTGCAGGACGAGTTGGGCGCATTAAGACATGATATTTTGATATATCACCAAAGTTCCACTGCGCGCTCAGAACTGTAGCACAAAAATCACGGCATGGCATTTCTAACACAGCGCCAAGTCAAGCGAGCGTGAAAGTGGAGCCTATGTAGTGTACCAAGTGAAATAGGGTGCGTGTGACTACTACATAGAAAAGGACACTTTACCTACCATACTATTAAGTGCGGTAGTACGCGGCTTGGGACACATCCCATGCATGAGCTCACATTCGCTAAATGAGGCAAACACACAATTTAGTTTTTGTTAATACATTTTCGTGTGTGCAGGCAGAGTTGAGCGCGTAAAGACAAGAGATGTTGCTTGCAAACGTTCCACTGCGTGCTCAGAATTTTGGCACAAAATAACGCCGCACATTTTAAGACAGAAGGCGCAGGCCGTATAAAATCCCACCTCAGACTTTGGACGTTCCTGGCATAAGCGCTACTTTTCAGACATACAATAAATGCGTCATCAAATATCAGCTGGAAAAATCGGGCAAATCTAAGCATCGGTCTGATGCCGATGTTTTAAAAAGTCAATTATTCACCGATTCCGATACGATTCCGATATTATCGTGCATTCCTAATTTCATTTATTGTATTGTTAAAAAAAAAGTTAATACTTTTCCCAGTGTGTGCTCATATAATTTCTCCTTAAATACATACTAATGTGTTTTCACCCGACTCTGCCTTATCCAGTGTTTCCTTCAGTTATTTTTATATTTAATTCAAAATCCCAGTTTCAATAGTTGAGCATATTTACAAGCCTTTAGTTAACTATGAGAGCAAACATGCAAAACAAAATAAATACTAATTAATCATCATGGTAAAATAATAATAAATAATCATGATATCGATTTGAGATGGTATCGCACAGCCCTATATGACATGACAATAAAAAATCTATTTGTGCACTCTTCCTTTTGATAGATGAAATATATTCAGCCATTTCCTGGTCAGTGCATTGCAATGGATCCTTCAGCCGTCATCGATGTTTTTGGGATTATTGGAACGCCCTCCATGTGGAAGCAGCACGCGTCACTGGTGTGGAGGATTGGGCCAACTTACCTCTTCGAGGAGGTGCTGAGTTCCGATTCCGCAGAGGTCATGTATGCACAGGGTACCAAGTACCTGGGGAACTACCTTGCTCTCAATGCTGTAGGTGGGTAAAGGTTGCTTGAACCAAACTCCAAATTTGTTGGTAGAACCAGTGTTGGGGAAACGGCTTTTATATAGTACATTTCCAAGCTACAAGCTACTTAAGATCAGAAATATCAAAGCTCCTGTTTTAATATAGTGAATTTAAGGGTGTGGTTACACGGTGAGCAGCGAACAAGGGCAGTGCCCGGGTACCTTGCTCATGAGTACCTCAGTGGTACCTTTATCGGTTCGGGATTCAAACCAGCCACCTTCCAATCACGGACTGAACACCCTAACCGTTACATTACCAACTTACGCTACCAAATAGTAAGGGTGGCACAGCGGTTAGCGCTGCCGCCTCACAACGAGATGGTCCTGGGTTCGATCTCTGAGTGATCTGTGTGGAGTTTGCATGCTCTCGACGAGTTCACGTGGCTTAACCTGAAATTTAGTCCCCAACACCGCCAGACCTTTGGCTCAAGAGAAAAATTGAGAAGAATAAGCTATTTCCTGCAGAGTGTATGGCTATAGTCATTATGCTACACCACATCGCCCTCCACTGGATGAAGAATCAACTGCAGTAAACTACATTTTAGCATTTTACAACTTATTTTGGTGAAAATATTTCAGGAGTTGTGTAACACATTACAATTTAGAGGTGGTAATAATGTAATGTAACAAATTACTTTGAATTAACAGTAGTAATTTATTAACTTAACTGCTTAATATACAGCAAAAGTAAGACTTTATTAATCGGCTTTTTTAATATAACGTTGTGTTTTATCAGCTAGTGGAAAATCGGAGGGTTGCCCGGTGAGGTTAGTTGCTCCAGAAAGGATCTTGTTTGGCCTAAATCCAGCTGTGGCCACGATCACCACAGTAACAGACATCAGAGACCAGTACAATGAAGTGGACAGTCGTCTCATAGCCAAAGAGGTGCTGTAACTTCAACAATATATGAAATAACATATTCACTAAATAACAGGTACTAATTTGTCCTAAATTATTTTTATTTACAGATGGGCATTACCTCACGGGACAACTCCACACCTGTGTTTCTGGCCCGAAATATCAGTCAACACCTCAGCGGAACATCTAGAACTATAGGAGCTGCTCTTGTTGGTCGATTTGGTACGTCCACTTCATTATTATAATGATCCAGATTCAAGATTTCTTTGTCACGTACATGGTTACACAAGTAGATGCACCCTGATTCCTTCTTTAGACTAGGGATGATGCACCGATCCAACTTTTTCAGTTCCGATACCAATGCCGATACTTGTGCTTGTGTATGGGCCGATCCTGAGTACTGATCCAATACTAGTTTTTAATGAATAAGTTGTGTATTCCTCTGTGAGGAGGAGATATGTACAGTATATGCTAAATGATTTATTATTAAAATAATATCTCAATATGATTCCTTTAAACACAGTTGTTTCATTTAGTGACGGTCCCTAATCCTGCGGCGCTAAAAGCATCAGGAACACAGAGATTGTGAGTGAGAGCTGGTGTTGTTGAGGAAATTAAACAGTATAATGGTGTGATGTGCTTTTGGGCTTGTAGTGTGTTGTGTTGCTTGTTCTGCTCATTGTCATATCAATATGTAGGAATTAGTGTCAATGTTGAACAATAAACCAGCTTTACCACAGTCACACTTCCCCTGAAGAACCAGTTAAGCGCATGGGCATACGCGAACATAGAAAAACATACAATTTCATTGAACAGGTGTGTGTTGCCCAAAAGCATAGTATTGCTAACTACATTAGCAACACTGTATTGGCTGCTAACGTACTCTATGTTGGTTGCTAATGTACACTATGTTAGTTGCTAATGTACACTATGTAAATTACTAATAAAAAACTATGTTAGTTGCTAATGTACACTATGTTAGTTGCTAATGTACACTATGTTAGTTGCTAATGTACACTATGTTAATTACTAATAAAAAACTATGTTAGTTGCTAATGTACACTATGTTAATTGCTAATAAAAAACTATGTTAGTTGCTAATGTACACTATGTTAATTGCTAATAAAAAACTATGTTAGTTGCTAATGTACACTATGGTTAATTACACAAAACTATGTTAAGTTGCTAATGCACACTATGTTAGTTACTAATGTACACTATGTTAGTTACTAATGTAAACTATGTTAGTTACTAATGTAAACTATGTTAGTTACTAATGTACACTATGTTAATTGCTAATAACCATAAGTTAGTTGCTAATGCACACTTGGTGTTAATTAAGTTAATAAAAACTATGTTAGTTGCTAATGCACACTATGTTAATTGCTAATAAAAACTATGTTAGGTTGCTAATGTACACTATGTTAATTGCTAATAAAAAACTATGTTAGTTGCTAATGTACACTATGGTAGTTGCTTACGTACACTATGTTAGTTGCTAACGTACACTATGTTAGTTGCTAACGTACACCATGTTAGTTGCTAACGTACACTATGTTAGTTGCTAATGTACACTATGTTAGTCGCTAATGTACACTATGTTAGTCGCTAATGTACACTATGTTAGTTGCTAATGTACACTATGTAAGTTGCTACTGTACACTATGTTAGTTGCTAATGTACACTATGTTAGTTGCTAACGTACACTATGTCAGTCGCTAATAAAAAACTATGTTAGTTGCTAATGTACACTATATAAGTTGCTACTGTACACTATGTTAGTTGCTAACGTACACTATGTTAGTTGCTAACGTACACTATGTCAGTTGCTAATAAAAAACTATGTTAGTTGCTAATGTACACTACATTAGCAACTAACATAGTGTACATTAGCAACTAACATAGTTTTTTATTAGTGACTAACATAGTGTACGTTAGCAACTAACATAGTACAACGTTAACGCTAACGTACACTATGTTAGTTACTAATGTACCCCAAAGATGAAGAAACGTTGCAAGAAACTAAATTAAAAATAAATCCATTTCGCTAGGTGTCGGTAGTCTAGTGGTCAGGA
This sequence comes from Distichodus sexfasciatus, assembly GCA_032718565.1. Lineage (NCBI taxonomy): Eukaryota > Metazoa > Chordata > Actinopteri > Characiformes > Distichodontidae > Distichodus > Distichodus sexfasciatus. The sequence continues at coordinate 6,287 of JAVGVS010003142.1, forward strand.
TAATCTCCTCAGGACTGAGAGGTTATAAGTTCGAATCCTACCTCCAGGACTACCACCACTGGCCCCCTGAAAAATGCCGCTAAATGCCGTAAATGTAATCTGTTCTGTCGTTTTTTAATCTGTCTTGCAGGAGTGCGGACATTCCAAGCCAACGCGGCTGCTACTAGCTTTCAGTACGTGGGTGGACCTGCGGTTCTGCTGTGTCTCATAGCGATGGCGTCGGACGACGGATCCCTTTACGCTTCCATCAAAGTCCTGCTGTCTGTGTTGGACACAAATCCAGTGATAAGACAAGAGATGAAACGAATTAGTGGCTACAAGGTAGTGGACGTGTGAAGCCGTTTACACCTCCTCTTTGTATGATGTCTGTTTGATGTTTTCATTTGGAGACGATGCTATGGGTTTGTTGATGATTGAATTAATGTATTGATATCAATTTATATCGATTTATCGTTACACTCCTACTGAATAGCTGCAGACCAGTTTGATATGTTTTTGGGATATTTTGCATTATTCATACGTAGTAAGCTATAAGCTTTAAATGACTTGTTTGTAGATTCTTGCCTTCCTGCTGAAGATGAAATCTCATCTGATCAGCAACCGAACCTTCCAGCTGATTTTGGCCATCGTGGGCACCATGGAGCTGCAGACGGGCCACGTCTTCGTCCACGACCTCACTGCGCTACAGGACATCCTCTGCCACTTTGAGGTTATTTTAATAATAATTTAGCACATACTGTACATATGGGTGTATAATTATTATTTTTTTTTAGTAGGAAAACTAAAAAAGGAAAACAGTATTTTTTAAGCTCATTATAATAAGCATCTCTATATACTTCCTACAAATTAATAACATAGATATTGAATATAAACTGCAACCAGAATACAAAGTTCTATATCATTATAAAAATGATATCAATCAATATTTAAAAAATATCATGATAACATTTTGACCGTATCGCCCAGCCCTAACCTACACCGCAATGTTCCTTGATTTATTTATTTCATTTTAGATTTGGCAGAGGACTCCGGACAATCTTGACTTATCAGTGTTGAATTATTTCGCTGACATCCTGAAGTCATCCAGGTATTTTGCGTTGCTTTATTTTCCCTAGGGAGGGTTTAGGGAGTTGGCCCTGTGATCGGAGGTACTCCCCTCCCCCCTAAGCACTGCTCCTGCATGTTTGGTTGTGGTGACCTGTGTGCCGTGCTGTTTTCACAATGACAATCACACACTTTGATACACATAGTTAAACATAGATACTGTAGGGCGGCAGAACACACTCTTGCTTCCTCTTTTTATATATTTGCACCCGGGGCACAGGAAACACGGTCTTGACTTGACTTGTCTTGTGATTTATGTGCCAATGTTTTCTAGTGGAGACCAACGCAGCGCTGAGAACTTGCACAGCCTCAATCTAATGGTGAAGCTCCTCTTCCTGCTGCAGGATCCCACTGTAACGCACAAAAAAGTCGCCATCATTTGCACCATCATCAAAATTCTGCTGCGAGGACACTTCAACACCAAAGACATTCGTAGGCATGAACATATTTTAAATCTCTTTTTGGTGGTGGACATGACTGGGTTCTCACGATCAGTTGGTCTAGGTGTACATTAATCTGTCTGATTGATGGAAACTTAAACACTACGATCAAACGGCTGCACACCGCTGTGTAATGTGTAACGAGCTCTACCCTGGAGTGTGTACAACGTCATCATACCTCTGAGCGGAATAAAGACAGTTTGATTTTAGAGTTTAAGTTACAATTTTGTTATTTTATCACGCTGCTTAAGTCCTTAGCATACACTGTTATATAAATTTGTGGCAGTTGGTAGTGTAACGGTTAGGAAGTTGGTCCTGTGGTTAGAAGGTCGCCGGTAAAGGTACCACCGAGGTACTCATGAGCAAGATACCGTCCCCAAGCACTGCTCATAGGGCGCTGCCAAAAAGGTGCCCACTGCTCCTTCACGGATGGGACAGTATTCACAATGACAAATGACCACTCACTTTAATTCACATAAATATTCGTTTTCATGTTTGACCCTCCCCAGGCTTGGACTCTTCTTAATCTACACACTGTTACCTCCAACCATCAATGAGAACATCACCTTCCTTTACGTCACCTCAGACGAGTCACAAGGTAAGCCAAACCTTAGGTCACAAAATGACACCACTGTGTTTCAAACAAATCTGTGATAAAGAGTCTCCTCCCTTTTAAAGGAATATACAGATTATTTATTAAACACTGCTATGGGATCGATACCCGGGATCAGCCCACACACAAAACCCAGGTATCAATATCAGAATCGGAATTGAAAAAGTTGGATTGGTGCATGCCTAACTGACAAACATAACGCTGTTCCAATTTAGGAACCGGCACCAGCGCCGGTGCAGTGTAAAAAGGATGTTTATGTGTAATTCGAACATCGAACTCGTTATTTCTTTGGAAACGTAATTGTGAGCGAGGCTTTACCTGAACTTCTGTCTAGCCTTGAGTCAAACACCTGCGAGAAGCGTGTGGATCAGGAACCAGCTGCTCGTGGTGCTGTCCTCCCTAATCATCTCCGACAGTGCTTTTCCTAACAAGTGAGTGAGCGGGCAGCGTTGGGACTCGTTAACTGCATTTACCAATGAGTGTCATTTGAAGCTACGCGGCTGATGGTCTAACGCTGTGACGTCACGTCTGTTCGATGGCAGTAATCAGGAGGACGTGTTCTTCGCGCTGGGCGCCGACTGGTTCCTGCTCTTCTTACAGGGACACGTTCACTCTAGCACCGTGCTGCTGACCCTCAGGCTGCTCGTCCACTTTCTCTCCAATCAGAACATTCTGGCCAAATTTAAAGAGGGCGTGTCGCCGGGAACGCTAGTGGAGAGCATGGACGTACCCATCGGAGTTATAGGTAAGATTTAATGACTGAAAATATTAGCATGCAACTAGGCAATTCCTGGAAAAAGTATAATTGTGGCAAAAATAGGGATTTACAGCTATAATAGTGGTGCCCCCTTCTGGTAAAAACAGAGAATTACAGCCTTCATAGACTGCACCACCATGTGGCTAAAATGTGACCCTCCACGGCAAAACCAGTCGCTTGTCGCAACAGAGGTTTCCGAGAAAAACGAGCGTTTATGTTGCGTGGGGTGAAATTGTGGATTTTTTGTTTTTAGTGTTTTGAAACAGTGGAAGGTATATACTGTACTGTTGTGAATGAATTTGGCTGAAAAACTTACCCTTTCCATCCTAAAAACGTGACTTTCTTGAGGTGAGGAATTCAATTCCAGCAGAATGTTAAAAGTTTCTGTTTTGACCGCTCTACTTCAATATTTACGGTAAATCCACTGGTTGACTAGCGTGAAGATATTTCTCCGGAATCCATCTTCGTCTCCCGAGTTCAGTTAACCTAACGCAGGTAGGCTATCCGTGTGGCTGTGAATGCAGCGTAGGCTAGCGTAAATGCAAACGTAGCCGCGACCGCACCAAGCGTCTGTGAGTGCTACGGCGATAGTCAACTTCAAAGGCAGATTTCTCCGTTTCTCACTTGGCGTGACAGGAGAAACCCGACTCCTTTGAATGTTGATATCTCAGTCATATGTCGTCCCATTCATTCCATATAGGTATCGTTTTGAAGCTTGATTTATGCCCTTTCATGAAAACATAATAACTCAATTTTGAAAATTTGAGAGAAACGGTTTTGCCGTGCAGTCACAAATAGGCTTTAA
>JAVGVS010003143.1:0-10004 GCA_032718565.1 Distichodus sexfasciatus
GTGCACTACGCTTCGTCCCTCGCTCAACTCTGCTTTCACGTCTGCTTGACTTGGCCCTGTGTGAGAAATGTCAGTACCGTGGCGTTATTTTGGTGCATGTAGTGGAACTTTGGGGAGTAAAATATCTTGTCTTTATGCACTCGTGCATGACTCTGCCTTCCCTATTTATCAGTATCAGCAGATATCAGCATGAAAGTATCGAATATCGTCATCGGTCAATAATTCCCATATCGTGCGTCCTTAATAAAAATCTCAAAAAATATTTCAGTTACTTTTTGTGATTTATATTAAAGAAAGTTACCGTTAAAGCAGTGCATGATATTATCTCATAATCGCTTGCTCCTGAATTGAATTGACGTCAAATTGCTGTCCACTGAATTGATATAATATTAATAGTAATTTACAACCTCAGCCTACACATGGGATCTTTGCTGTGTGGCTGATTTGTGTTGCAAGAGTTAACCCATGACATAGCATACGATTTTTAACTTGAACTGGCAGTCATTCAGCAAAGTCTCAACGCAACGCACCTTCTCGGAAGTGACTGTAGCCCACAGCCTGCCTGATCTCCTGCAGCGACGAGCCTCGGGCCCCGAGCTCCACCATGCCCAGGGCCAGCGCCACGCTCAGGGGGGAGAAAATGATGTTGTCCTCTCCCCCCATCATCTGGAGCTGGTGGTACAATCTGACCGAGAACTCGGCCGTCACATCTTCGGGAATGTCCACCGCCCGGCAACCGCACACCCGTAGCAACAGCAGTGGCACGAGGCCGAGCACCAACATGGCAAACGAGGAAAGGCTGGAACAGAGACAGAGAGAGAGAAAAGTGGTGATAAATACTGCCTTAAATGAGACAATGCAGATCATTACATCAAGCTATATTTAAAACAAGCTGTAGCTATTTATTAGCACAGGATTGTGATCTTCAGTACGGCTCTTTAATTAACACCTGGAAATGTGTGTGTGTGTGTGTGTGTGTGTGTGTGTAGAACTATTCCTGTGTATAAATAAGGACACACACTGCTGACTCCAGCCTCTGCGTAGTGTGTGCCATGAATGATTGAACTGCATCCCACCCCTTTCTCCCTACTGCTCTCTCTCTCTCTCGCTCTCTCTCTCTCTCTCTCACACACACACACACACACACACACCACAACAGAAGCCAAGCACATATGTATTCCCTTTGGATTGGTTCACCGCTGTTCATAGAGAAAATCAATTTCACACACAAGCATACATTTGCATACAAAAGCATCCATATACAGTACTGTGCAAAAGTTTTAGGCAGGTGTGAAAAATGCTGTAAACAAAGAATGCTTTCAAAAATGGAAGTGTTAATCATTTATTTTCATCAATCAACAAAATGCAGTGAATGAACAAAAGAGAAATCTAAATCAAATCAATATTTGGTGGGACCACCCTTTGCCTTCAAAACAGCATCAATTCTTCTAGGTACACTTGCACACAGTTTTTGAAGGAACTCGGCTGGTAGGTTGTTCCAAACATCTTGAAGAACTAACCACAGATCTATAATCCTATAATCCTACAAAATAATATAATGACTATAATCCTACAAAATAATATAATGACTATAATCCTACAAAATCCCTGACTTTGTGCAAGTGTACCTGGAAGAATTGATGCTGGTTTGAAGGCAAAAGGTAGTAACACCAAATGTTGATTTGACTTAGATTTTTCTTTTGTTCGCTCACTTTACATTTTGTACATTGATAAAAATAAACAATCATTATTTATATTTCTAAAAGCATTTTTTCACACCTGCCTAAAACTTTTGCACAGTACTGTACATCCTCCCATGGACACACTAGAGATGTCACCGATCCGATATGTGGATCAGTATTGGTCCGATAACAACTCAAACGGCTGGATCGGGTATCTATGGAGCTGATCTGTAAATGCGTGCATGCTCAGGTCGTTATGCATGGGAAGTGGCACTGCGGTAAAGTAGAGCTGAAACAATTATTCCAATAACTCGAATAATTCTATTACAAAAAATGGTCGAGGCAATTTTTCTAGAATCGAAGCTTCATTTAATTCATTTTACTCGCTAGAGCAGCTCCGCTTGTATTTCACACAGAGGCTTAATAGTGACACACAACGTTTTCAGTGGCGTGATCAAGACAAGACCTGATCCCTCTGTATGTGCAAGTATTTGTGAGATGTTCCGTGCGCTAAAACAGAAGTAAATGCATAAAAACGCATAAATGACATTTTTCGCGATGTAAACACGCGCTGTGTTAATGAGCGCCGTTACTCGCAAAACGCTCCAGTTCGGTCAAAATGTCCCCTTTATTTTAGCTGATTAATAACTACAACAATGAGCGTTCTACTCACAATTCTGTCGTTTATTAAGATTTTTCATAGTTTATTCTGGAACGCGCACCCAGCGCATCGTTGTGACGCGGCACCGGAGCACGCCCAGAGGATAGCGGGAAATGTAGTTCTCTGCAAAAGCAGCTCATTTTATAGGCCAAATTGGTTCAAAATGACAAACTTCAGCATTTCATTTTCAATTGATCATATTTTTTTTTTCAATTTTATAATGTTATAGTGTAATCAATAAGAAAGATGATCAATAATGTCTAAACGAACAACTTTTGAGAACAAATAATGTAGCATATACCTATGTGTGTGTAATTATTACATTGTTTTAGTAGGAAAACTGTATTTAAATCAAGCATTTAAGCATAATACTAATCTCAGTCATGTATTCAGACATTTTAAAGCATTATTTTATGCTTAAAAAAAGACTGTGACTGTATTGGATTTGTATCGGTATCGGCAGATATCCAAATTTACAATATCGGTATCGGACATAAAAAAGTGGTATCACCCCATCTCTAGGACACACACACACACACACACACACACACGCACCCGACCACCACCACCACACTCCGCCATCTCTCAGTTTCTGCTTGGGCCGTTGCTTGGCAACGTTGTTTTCTGCACAAACACGAAAAACAAGAGAATATGGCCTCTACACAATGTGTGCATGTAGATGTGTGTGTGTGTGTGTGTGTGCGTGTAAAATACAGTCAGAGAAAGAAAAGATGGGTTATGAGTTTAAAACTGGGAGATTTTTGTAGTGTGTGTAAGTGTGTGTGTGTTTATGTGACCTTCTGGTCCACACAAGGATTGACGCTTACAAAAATACTTTTTTTTTTTTTTCGAAAAGCTCAAAGTGGCCAAATGCTACAATTTGACTAATGAGGAGGAGATTAGAATTAAGTTTTAAGAATTAGGTACAAGGTCAGAACTGGGGTTTAAACAATGATTTTTACATGCAGACATTCATTCATTCATTATCCGAACTGCTTAATCCCAACTGGGGTCGCAGGGGGATTGGAGCCTATCCTGGGAACTTACGGGCACAAGGTGGAGAACAACCCTGGGCAGGCGCCGACATACTGCAGGGTACACACACACACACACACACACATTCACACCTTACGGGTCAATTTAGAGTGGATAGTTAACCTATATTGCATGCTTTTGGACTGTGGGAGGAAACCGGAGCACCTGGAGAAAACCCACGCAAACATGGGGAGAGCACGCAAACTCCACCCAGAAAGGCCCTACGGCCGACCCGGGGCTCGAACCCAGGACTTTCTTGCTGTGAGGCCGCCTATGTGTAGACAGTTGGACATAATTAGCAATTATGTGAAACTTTTATTTAAGACAAAAGTCTGCACACACCGAGTCTTTCTATGAACTGTGGTGGAATGCGATGCCAAGATCTGTGAGGGAGGCGAGACTCATCCGTGTTCCTCTTTTCCCAAAGTTAGCAGTATCTTTATGCTGACTGTACCCACACTGCTAAAGGTGGAGGCGAAGCTGCTGCTATGTCCTGTCCACCTCTTCACATCACATTTACATTTACATTTACATTTACAGCATTTAGCAGACGCTCTTATCCAGAGCGACTTACATTTCGTAATTTCAGGGACAGTTCCCCTGAGAGCAACTTAGGGTTAAGGGTCTTGCTCAGGGACCCAATGTTGGTAACACCAGAGGTCGGATTCGAACCCACAACCTCTTGGTCCAAAGGCGAGTGTTCTACCACTAGGCTACCAACATCACACACTGTTGTCTGGACAGGTCCACTGAAGAAGCACACTGCACTAAGGCTACGTTCACACTGCCATGCTGAAGTGACTCAAATCGCATTTTTTGCCTTAATGCGACACAGATCTGATCTTTTCAGGGCTGCGTGGACACGCAAATCTGATCTTTTCAAATCAGATTTGTGTCACTTTCATATGTGGTACTAAATCTCATACGTATCCGATTCGCGGCCATGCGACCTGAATGTGAACGCTCAGATCGGAATTCATGTGGCTTTTTGCTTATACGCATGCGCTGACATCATCAGCCCGAGATCACGCAATACTCACATTTATTTTTCCCTTACTTTTCCGCATTGATTGCTGGAAAATATTTCAGCCCTTAACACAACCCTCGCTGCCACTTTAAACTGGGTGTGGAGTGGAGTTATGATGATCAGAGATCACCAAAAGCACCATCAAGGCCTCGTTTACACTGTCAGTTAAATGTGACCCAATTCCGATTTTTTTGCTCATATGTGACACAGATCGGATCTGTTCCATGACAGTGTAAACAGGAAAAAAATGCATGCATTTGGATATTTTGAGATTGGTTTCAGGCCTCGTTCATATGTGGAAATAAATCAGATATGTGCCAATGCGACTGTCGTGTAAACAGGCAGATCGGATTTTCCTAGGCATTGCGTTCTGTATGTCATTAAACTGCGACAATTTAGTACTTCATCGCAGTTTAATGACGTCGTGTAACAAGCGAATTGGATATGGGTCACAATTTTAAAAAACGTGTAAACAGAAGGTCAAAAAAATCGGATACAGGCAACAAATCAGAATTGAGCATCAAGACCTGCAGTGTAAACGAGGCCCAAGACATGAGATGGACCTACACTAAATGTACACATCCACATCACATCCTGCTGTTACTTTTCAACACTAGAGGAAGGAAAATTGTAGAGACGGACTCCAGGATGGCCGCCATGTTTTGGCCATGTGAAGAAATGAACAGGAAGTCCACGAGTTCCATCATATCCGATTAAAAGCCAGGCACTTGCACTCATTATACTAAAACAAAACTTTTATTCCCGAGCTTAACCTGACAATGAAATGAAAAAACAATCTTCTATTTTAATAAATATGGACCGTTACAAACATAAAGTTTGTTACAATACATATATAATGTCTCGTCAATGCTTTCATTGTGAATCAGTGCAATGGGCTCGTTGATCACCGAATCGATGAAGATCGATAGATCTTTACACCCCTACTCTGTATTGCTTGTATCCACTTGATAACCACAGCTGCAGCAAAAGATCTTGCAATGAACAATAAACATTAAGAAAACATTTTCCAATGTTTTTTTTTTTACATACACCTGTGTGTGACCTTTCCTGACCCTTCCTGCCCTAAGAGGCTCATTCCAGAAGCCACGAGCGGCTTCCACTTCGTCATGTGCAGCTCGGAGCGGTAACGGGAGAAGCCCCAAGGGATGCGGCCCGGGGTGAAAACAGACACCCGCTTGTGAGTGCAGGACAAAAGGGGTGGGAGGATGAGAGAGGGGGCACCTGAAAACCGTCAAACCCGGCTGACCTTTCCCTCGTTGAGGCCAGGTCGAGCACAAAGCGTCGGCAGCCACCTGGGAGAAGCTGGCAGGCCACAGCGGGAACTCCAGACGCCCCAGCGGCCTCTCTCAACCCCGAACAAGGCTGTGGTGGCATTAAACTCAAACTCGGCTCCATTTCTCTAGCAGGGGGGAGTGACGTAGGAGGCACTGAACCAACAAGGTAATAAAACGGGAATAGATGATTCAGTAAATACCCAATGCTTGCCTCATTAATATTATGGGCTCTTGAGGTTGAAACCACTATTGTAGCAAAAGGCATCATGGGTATAGAGGAACACAGACCTCTTCAGTTTTGAGGAAAAAAGTAAAGGGGGGTCATATTCGTCATCAAGTGTAAAAATAAATAGTTCTGCTTAGAGCTGGGCGATATGAACAAAAATATTATCACAATATTTTTGTCATATTGATTGATTTCAATAATGATCATGATCTATTATCATATTATGTTCTTTTTGTATTCTCATAGTCAATAAATATTAAACTAATAAGATTTATTTCCCAAAAATGGCACAAAGGGGCTTAGTCCAGGGAGGAGGCATTTGTTGTCAAAGCGGCCTCCTTAACTATAAAGCGCTGTGGGAGACCCTGCATTTTCATCCCCACCTTCGCTCACCGCAACGTCCTGGTTGCCCAACATCTTTTCTTGCAATGGGCAAATTTACATCGTTGGCTGTGATTGGCTGCTGTGCTGCTGTTATTGTCTGTCTCAACTTCTTGTTGCTCAGTGGGTAAACAAGTGTGATCGAATTTTATAGCCTACTTTTATTATCGTTATCGTCATCACATTTTTCCCGATAAAAAATTTTTTTTTATCGCCCAGCACTAGTTCTGCTTTAAATCTCAAAAAGACAAAGAGTGAGTTTCTGTGTAAAGCTCTCAGGTAAGCAAAACTCTCAGCAGTGTGTGGGGATGGTACCTAGCTCATGAGTCCATCAGTGTTACCTTTACCGGTCCAGGATTCGAATCGGTGCCCTTCAGATCACGTCTATTGACCACTATTGACCAGTCTTAGCCAAGGCTATGGTTACGACAGAATGCTGAGGTAAGTGAATTTAAGTGAGTGATTCTTCGCCATTGTGAACTAGAGTTTGGCCAATACCGTTTTTTCAGGGCCGATATCGATACCAATTATTGCTAGTTAATGGGGCCGATAATCGACATTTGGAACTGATATGCAAAAAAAAAAAAGAAAGAAAATCAGTCAAAATTTTGAATTTTACAAACACCAACTTCAGTCAAAACTCTCCTCTCTCCTCTTCTCCTTCTCGGAGACTGCTGTAGGCGGGACGTTAAATGGAGCAGCGAGTCGAAAGCAAAAGCACAGAGAGAAGAGATGCAGTGGAGCCACAGTAGCGCTCCTTGTAATTACTTAATATCGGCGATGGTCAAAATTAAAACACTGATACCGACAATCGTGTTTACCGTGAAGAAGCAGTGTGCAACTTCTTGCCCAGTGAGCAGTGCTTGAAGAAGGTACCTTGCTCATGAGTATGTAAGTTGTACCTTTACTGATCTGGGACTTGAACCGGCAACCTTCTGATCACAAGACCAACTCCCTAACCGTTACACTACCCCAAGGATCCAACAAATAAGCAGCAAACATGCATCTGCACCGGTCTATTTGTCACAAGTAGACTGTCAGCGTCTTCCTTGGTTTCTTATTTCCATGTGGTGTACAATATCAGGCTGAAATGCTGCAACTGTATGCAAGCACAAAGAGAACTCTCCCTCCTGTTTTGTCCAAGAATGACCAATGCAGAGATGTTATTTTGAAGATGAAACCCAGAAGCAACTCCTAGCCATTACACTGCTTGTCCCCCCCTTCTTCCTCATTTTCCTCTTTCCGTCTCTAGTTAAGGAACTTGAAAGTCATTCGTCTGACAAACAAGCGGGCTTTAGCACTTCCTCCCCTCACTTTCTCCACACTACGGTAAAAGAAGAATCAGAGGTGGAGAACGTTTCCCTCTCGTGAGGAAGAAAAGACATATTGGTGTTTATGACATTACAGTGTTTATGAGCAGCTGTCAGTCCTGTCCTACAATTCTTTATCATTCATTATATTTGAGAAGTATAAAACATATCCAACCAAGTCGTCTCTGAAACAGTTCAGCAGTGCAGCAAAATGGTCAGCCAGGCATAGACACTGATTTGTCACTTCAGAAGGATTCGTTGAACACAAACATAAATATTAACGGTCACTGATCAGACGTTAGATTTAACGTTATTCGTCAACGCTCTTTTCTTTATTTTTGGACCGTCGATGTCTCAGCGTGAGTCACTAACAGCAGCAGTGTTAGAGTGAGGGGGGGCAATAAACATGTTCCTCCCCTGTTGTGAAGGCAACCTGTCACCTTTCTTCTCCAAGTCGCCCGACTGAGCATCTCCAAATCCACCAGAGAGGAGGTTAAGGGAAGCGTGACACACACGGCCAAATAGCTGCTGCTGCGTCACGCAGGCCCACGTCTGATGCAGAATGCCGCATTTTACTGATACACACTTTTATAAGTGCTTGTTTATCGCAGTCAAGCTTTGAAAAGCGCACCTCTGCAAACTCCCTTCTAACGCTCTCCAAAACATGCTCTTTTATGCATGAACCCACACACAAACTCACAGGCAAATATACACACAAATACACACACACACAATCTCTGCTCCAGATCTGTCACTTCTCCCACAACTTGTTCCAAAATGAACTCCACCGGTGAGCGCAAATAGTCGTTTTTTAAACATGAGAGCGGGTCTCTTTCATGCTCAAATGCTACGACTATGTGAGCAGCTCCACAAGAACGCCAACTGAACCTTACAGAACACTTACTGAAGCCTGTTAAGACTGACACAATGTGAAAATGTGTATCACGAGAGAAGCCTTAATATATGGTACGTACCACCATACGCAACAATCCACCTGGGAAATTTATCAGCACAATTGTAAGTGACGTTCTTAAGGTTCTACTTATGGACTTCACGCATGTTTATTTCTTCCAATAAACTGGAGTTCCACGTCTTTCCACATCAAGGGGCAGTTGGTGGCATAACGGTAGGGGGTTCGCCCCGTGATCAGAAAGTCGCAGGTTCGAATCCAGGGCTGGTAAAGAGGTACTCATGAGCAAGGTACGGTCCCCAAGCACTGCTCCCTGGGCGCTTGTTAGCTGCCCACTGCTCCTTTGTGGATAGGTCAAATGCAGAGGTCACATTTCGTTGTGGTGCACTGTGTGCGTTCACAATGACAAATAATCACTAACTTTCACGTTTATGCCGTCAGTAATCCCACCAAGGATTCTGATCCCAAATTGTGTACAACTGCAAAACAGTGCATACAGGTCATCTGGATGATAAAAGCATCTTGATACAAAATGTGAAAGTGAGTGATTATTTGTCATTGTGAACACACCACAGCACAGCACACAGTGCACCACAACGAAATGTGACATCTGCATTTAACCCATCTGTGAAGAAGCAGTGGGTGGCAAAAGTGGGGAGCAGTGCTTGGGGGCGGTACCTTGCTCATGAGTACCTGGATTCAAACCTGCAACCTTTTGATCACGGAGCGAACACTCTACCGTTACGCCACCAACTGCCCCAAAGTAACTTACCCACCTGGGTTGACTGTTACACTATGTGTCATACTGTCCTTTTCTACATGTACAATATTAGGATATTGTGGGGTTGGTAGTTTAGAGGTTAGAACACTCACTCATTTTTTAAATCTCTGTACACACTAGAACACAAAATGATTCCAAACTCAAATGTTTACCACTTGTCTGTGTCATTTTTCCATCTGTGAATAGCAGGCGACATGCCTAGTGTGGATCACGATGCAGTAGCCTTCTCCATGGTTACCATAGTCACTTGTGGTTAGGGCTGCAACTAACGACTATTTTGATAGTCTACTAGTCATCGACTATTAAAACGATTAGTCGACTAATCGGATTATAAATTGCATAATTATAAAATGGCTCCGATTTAGCTACCAGCTTTTACATTTAGTATGAGGTTATTTAAATTTTGTGGTAAATAATAAAGACAAGAAAGATAGTTCACTCAAAAGCATATTTTAATAAATAAGTTTCTTCTTTGCCTTATCTAGCCTTACGATGGCTCCTGGTTTTGTGATGGTACTGAGAAAATGGTAACATACCATTATGACATTTATGAGCGAGTGACAAAGGCGTTGGTTCCTTTACCGTTTTGCGTGCTTATTAAATTATTAAACTATTTTCGGTAGGAACTTTCTTAAGCCAATCAAAAAAACCAGGAGCCATCGGCCAATAGGATTCGCAGGCAAAAACTGCCAAAAC
>JAVGVS010003144.1:0-10004 GCA_032718565.1 Distichodus sexfasciatus
TTCATTGTCTTTCTTTCTTTTTTTTTCTTTTCAGTTTCTTTCTGTTTTTCTTTTCATTTTCTTTCTTTTCAGTTTCTTTCTGTTTTTCTTTTCAGTTTCTTTCTTTTCAGTTTCTTTCTGTTTTTCTTTTCAGTTTCTGCTCTGTTTTGCTCCGTGTCCGGGATCAGACCCAGGTCCTTCTCGCTGTGAGGCGGCACGCTGTAACTGCGCCACCGTGCCACCTTACAATTTATTTATCATCATGTATATAATTGTATATAAATATGAAGAATCACCTAACAACTAGTTGGAACGTTGTTGACGTGAGATTCAGCCATTCGGCCTTTTGGTGTGTTTAGAGGGGGTCAAGGTCACCTTTTTAGGGTTAAGTCGCATGCTCAGGGACTAGTTAATATTCATGAATATGAATCCTTTTTAAACTGCAACATGGTATTTTGGTCTTTGTGTTTCTTTATATCTGTATTTTCTGTGAACCTTTTCTTCTTTGGTAGAGTATATGCTTCTGTAAAGCTGTTTGCAGGATGAGTGGCTGTTCTTCACTCTGCTGGTAGCGGTCAGGACCTTATTATTATGTTTTTCTGGCTTCGAGACTAAACACAGTATCCGTCCTCATTTCCTCTGCTTGTTTACTGCAGTGGCTTTCGGGAGGCGCAGGCTTGAGTCGGGTCGGAGCGGAATTAAAGCCTGATAGAAAAGTGCAGGACGTGGTGTTATTTTTCTCTCGGAGACGGCACGGGTCTGAAAGGGACGGGAGTAAATCAGCTTTAGGCTGGGCATTGTGTCGGAGTGTAAAGTCGGGCAGCGGCGAGGTCTCCGTCTCTTCGGATCTCTCTCTCTCTCTTCAATGTGCTGGATTTTGTGTCGTCTTTAAATCCTGCGCTTTTGTGTCCGTTTTCAGCAAAGCGCCGCGGTGTTTATTTCTAGAAGCGTTACGAGAGACGACTTCACCAGCTCACTGACCATTACACACTGACCATTATACACTGACTTACTACACTACAGTGTACTACTCTCTCTCTCTCTCTCTCTCTCTCTCTCTTTATTTATTTCTCTCTCTCTTCATCTTTCTCTCTTTCTCTCACCTTTCTTCTCCTTTCATCGCCTACTTTTTCGTTTAACGTCTTTCTTTCTTTCTTTCTTTCTTTTTCTTTTCATTTTTTTGCTCTTCCTTTCTTCCCCTGTTTCTTTATTTCTTTTTTCTTTCTCTTTTTGCACTGCTTTCACATACTGTTCACATACTCTTGTTAAACAAATCTCTCTCTCTCTCTCTCTCTCTCTCTCTCTCTCTCTCTATTTCTTCCAATATGTTCTTTCTTTCTTTTATCACTTACTGTTTGCTCTCCTAATTTCAGCCTTAAAACAAATCTCTATCTCTTT
Organism: Distichodus sexfasciatus; assembly: GCA_032718565.1. Taxonomy (NCBI): domain Eukaryota; kingdom Metazoa; phylum Chordata; class Actinopteri; order Characiformes; family Distichodontidae; genus Distichodus; species Distichodus sexfasciatus. Next base: position 1,378 of record JAVGVS010003144.1, read on the forward strand.
CTGGATCTGTTCTTTTATCACCTACTTTCTCTCTTAACCTTTCTTTCTTTTATCACTTACTCTTTCCTCTGTTTCAGAATTAAACAACTCTCTCTCTGTCTCTGTCTCTCTCCTCTACCAAATTGCAGATTGTAGTTTTCGCAGAAGAACAGGCCCCTCATGTCCCCCCAGTGTCCCCCCCCCTCTATTTTGTGGAACCAGAAAGCGTTTTTCATGAGCATCATTTTGTCATGCTGTAATGTGAATTATGCCCTAAGGGAGGAAGAGGAGGAGGAGGAGGATTATCGTCCAGCCAAACGGAGCGCCACATCTCCGTCACTGGGACCCGCTGGCCGCATTTCACATTGGTTTTCACACCCCAACGCTAATTAATATCATTCCTCTTCCTCCGTCCAAATGCGTAACGGCAGCTCGCTTAATCGCCGTTGTTGCCGGTCCTCCCCCATAAACCCCACGTCGGGAGTCGTTATCCGGGAAATAAGCAAAAATGCGGTGGGAAAAAGCACCGAAAAAGTTGCGTTAAAGCGGCGCAGGCCATAACGCCATGTGCCTCGTTTAGCAGCTAATTAGGAGCGGCTTTGCGCTGGCAGTTTGCTTCACGTTCAGCATCCATCGCTGAGTCTCGACAGGCAGAATTCCCGTAATGTCTTTGGCAGGTTTGGATTATGCGTCCCGTCTCCCTGTAATTGCTGGACGCAGGTTGGTGACGCCCTCAGCAATTAGCGGAAACGACGTCGGGATTCGCGAGCTTCACTGATATTACGTCTTTAGCTTCAGTGTTCTATGCGTCCCTCTGACCTCGTTACAAAGCGCTTCATTAGGACGAACAAGGGATGGAGTGAGAGGAAATGAAGTACAGGACCCTCGTTTCTCTTTCTCTCTCTCTGCTCTCTCTACATCTCTCTCTTTCTCTCTCTCTCTACATCTCTCCATCTCTCTTTCTCTCTCCATTTCTTACTCTCTCCATCTCTCTCTCTCTCATCTCTCTCTCTCTCCATTTCTTACTCTCTGCATCTCTCTCTCTCTCCATCTCTCCATCTCTCTCTCTCTCTCTCTCTCCCTCTCCCTCTCCATTTCTTACTCTCTCCATCCCTCTCTCTCTCTCTCTCTCTCTCTCTCTCCCTCTCCCTCTCCATTTCTTACTCTCTCCATCTCTCTCTCTCTCTTTCTCCAGTTAGCTACTATGCTTTTGGGAAACACACTTCTGGACTGGTAAAGGTACCACTGAGGTACTCATGAGCAAGGTACTGTCCCCTCAGCACTGCTGCCAGAAGTGAAAAGCTGACCACTGCTCCTTCACGGATGAGTCAAACGCAGATCACATTTGGTTGTTGTGCAGCGTGTGCTGTGCTCTGCTAATCTCTCACTTAACTAAAACATTTTGCCATTTTTATTCCTGAGTCAATCAGAATCTCCTCTTTTAATAAAAATTCTGTATAACATGACATTACAATACAGTAATAACGTCTGACCGACGCTGTGGGCTCGTCCAGTCCACGTGTCAACGTATCGCTGTGTCGATGTATCGTTACATCCCTAAGCTCAGGTCAGCTCTGGTGCTCTAAGTGTACGTGGTGTAGAAGCTGATACACAGCTGGAGATGAAGCGGCTAATCCATTAGAGAACGGACAGATTAAGAGAGTGAGACTGAAATTGAATTGGGCGCAATGTGGAGGAGCTCTGTACCAGCCAGCGCCAAGCGCCAAGACGCGGTGTCACTCATTACTGCCTATAACTAGAGAGAGAAATATATATAGACAGAGAGAGAGAGAGAGAGAGAGGGAGATGGAGATGGAGAGAGAGAGATGGACTGAGACTGCGGAGAGTGTTTGTGAGAGAACGAGGATCAGGTTCTTGCCAGAGATGGAGAGAGAGAGAAGGTGATTGACAGTATGAGTGGGATATAAAAAGCACATATTAATGATTCATTGTGTTAATACATGAATATGAAATAAAGCCCCAGAGACGTACTCGCATGTTGAGAATGTTGGGAATTGTTCTTCATATATAAATACAAAACCCGTCAGTGAGCTCCATCTAGGAATTTAGTAAATGAGTTATGAGTTAGGGCTGGGCGATGTGACCACAAGTCAATATCACCATTTAATATTTCATATTTCATCTTGATTACCCAACTCGTTCAACCCGACATTCAGAACCTCTAACCCCGCCCATGACAATCATTTTGATTATTTAAAAAATTCAGTTAATTAAAAAAAAATAAAATAAATTACATTAAAAATAAATATATCAGCTTTAAATGTTGATCATATTTACAGTACAAACCTTGTCAGTAAACTGTGAGGGCAAAATTCAAATCACCAAAACAAAATAATCACTCATTAATAGTAATTGCAGTAAAATATTCAGTTATTTGTCAGTATATTAATCAAAAGACAGGACTTCACAAACACAGCAATATATGACTCAGTGTGTGTGTGTGTGTGTGTTAGGGCTGAGCAAAAAAATCGAATCGAATCGTGATTCTCTCTGTCGATTGAAAATCGATTCATAATTTTTCAACTGGCACTAGTTTACTTTTTTAAAAATTCAGTTAAAACGTTATGCCACTAACGTTACGCCACTAACAGGGGAGTTATGGGAGTTACGCCACTAATGCTACGCTGCTAACATAGCGCCACTAACGTAGCCCCACTAACAGAGGAGTTATGCTACTAACAAGGGTGTTACGCCACTAATGCTATGCCACTAATGCTATGCCACTAATGCTACACTGCTAACATTATGCCACTAATGCTACACTGCTAATGCTATGCCGGTAATGTTATGCCACTAATGCTACACTGCTAATGCTACGCTGCTAATGTTATGCCACTAATGCTACACCGCTGATGCTACGCCGCTAACGTTATGCCACTAATGCTCCGCCGCTGATGCTACGCTGCTAACATTATGAAACTAATGCTACTCTGCTAATGTTATGCCACTAATGTTACACTGCTAATGCGATGCTGCTAACGTTAGGCCACTAACAGGGATGTTATGTCACTAATAGGGGTGTTACGGCACTAACGTTATGCCACTGCCATAGTCAAACAGGAAAAGTGACTCAGCAATCTGGAAACAAATTGATTTATGTATTGAGTCGTGAATCGATTTTGAATCAAACTGTGAGCCCAAGAATTGGAACTGAATCATATCTAATTGATTTTCCGAATCATGCTCTCCGAGTGTGTGTTGAATATTAAAGGGAAGTTGCATGCTGCATAATTACTGCTCAGAACCCTTACAACGTAGGTCAGTAACACCAGACTCTTGTTTCCTTCTCCATCCCGGACTTACACAACACACTCCACTTGCTGCGAATTAGACCCTTTAATTAATACACCGCGCGCAGGACACACTCTCCCGAGTTGCGAGTGTTTCTGGTGAAGGGCCTGACACGCGACTGGCTTTAATTTAGTCGAGACTGTGAGAAGGAACGTGTCCTCGAGTGTTATTCTTATTATTACAGCGGCGCGGGGCGACTCTCTCCCATTATGTCAGACCTAAATCAACTGCCCGCTTTCATTTAATCAAACCCACAGAAATTAGAAAGCGGTTCGCGCTCGCGTGACCCCCGAAACGCGGCGTGCAGAGATTTTAGTCAACAAAAGGACCATTCCGAAAGCGTTAAACTGTGATTATTCATTCAGTCGTGTCGTATGGAGCGGGATCAGGGCGGAGATTTTAGCAGATAATGATGGGTTGAAAGCGAACTTTGACTCAGATATCCATGACATAGCAATTATAATCTGCATGTGAAATGTGTGGAAAATAGCAAACGCTGATGGTGTCTTTTAAATTGAACCGCATTTCAGTGCAATTTTTGGTTTGTGATACATTTTGTTTAAAGATCAGGCTTCTGCGCAGCGTGGAAAAGTATAAATAGTATATGGAGAAATATAACATTACGCCACTAACATTATGCCACTGACAGGGGTGTTATGCCACTAACGTTATGCCACTATTGCTACACCTCTAATCCTACGCCGGTAACGTTATGCCGCGTTATGTAATGTTATGTAACTAATGTTACTTCATTACGCCACTAACAGGGGTGTTATGCCACTAATGTTACGCCACTATGTTTACCCCGCTAAAGATACGCCACTATGTTTACCCTGCTAAAGTTACGCCACTATGTTTACCCCGCTAAAGTTACGCCACTATGTTTACCCCACTAAAGTTACGCCACTATGTTTACCCCGCTAAAGTTATGTCACTAATATTATGCCACTAATGTTACGCCACTATGTTTACCCCACTAAAGTTATGTCACTAATGTTATGCCACTAATGTTACGCCACTATGTTTACCCCGCTAAAGTTACGCCACTATGTTTACCCCGCTAAAGTTACGCCACTAATGTTACGCCACTATGTTTACCCCACTAAAGTTACGCCACTATGTTTACCCCGCTTAAGTTACGCCACTAATGTTATGCCACTAAAGTTACGCCACTATGTTTACCCCACTAAAGTTATGTCACTAATATTATGCCACTAAAGTTACGCCACTATGTTTACCCCACTAAAGTTATGTCACTAATGTTATGCCACTAATGTTACGCCACTATGTTTACCCCACTAAAGTTATGTCACTAATATTATGCCACTAATGTTACGCCACTATGTTTACCCCACTAAAGTTATGTCACTAATATTATGCCACTAATGTTACGCCACTATGTTTACCCCACTAAAGTTATGTCACTAATGTTATGCCACTAATGTTACGCCACTATGTTTACCCCACTAAAGTTACGCCACTATCTTTACCGCGCTAAGGTCACGCTGCTATGGTTACCCCGCTAAAGTTACGCCACTTAAGTTACGCCGCTATGGTTACCCCGCCACTGAGCTTATGCTACTGAAGTTACATCACTAACGTTACACGGCTAACGAGTGTTATGCCACTATGGTTACGCCACTGACACTATGCCACTGACGCTACGTTGTTAACATTATGCCATGTCACATACGCAATGTTACGCAACTAAGGCTATGACATTAATGTTACGCCACTAACGTTACATCACTAACGTTACATCACTAACGTTCCTCCACTAACGTTCCGCAGGTAATGTTCCACCGTTAACGTTACTCCACTAAAGTCACGCCACTATTGTTACGCCACTAATGCCGTGCATTAAACTTGTCTGGATTCTGATTTCAAGTATTTACACAGTGTAACAGGGGACATTACTTTTAAACAGCTTTTCGAGCAGCAGGCTAATTATGATTAAAAGCAGCTAAACCACAGCTACTGTTTTAGTTTAGTAGTTAGCTACACTTCAGGCAAGCGAGAAAAAGTAGCTAACGACATCCAAGCGGTTTAATCCAGTAATACTTGATATTTGGGCTGTAGGATACGCTTAAAGCAAAAATGTGAAATATGATGTTAAAAGTAATTTTAAAATCTATATTTTTCAACAATGTCATGTCAAATCACAATAAGGTTGTGTCTGTTTTGCCTTTCAGAGTCTGAAATGTAGCTATTTGATGGGAATAAGGGCCTCTAGTGGCCTGTCAGGTAACTCCAGCTCTTTTCCATACCTCATTAGATAACCGTAGACCCAGCTTTTGCCTGGATGCTTGTGATTGGTATTATTTCATATATTTTACCCCAGTCGCAGGACTCTTTAAATAAAGCAGGCATCATCTGGCATCCCAGAACATGCCGACATCTGGAACACTGAGCCAAAGTTAATTATTTTTTAAAGTTTTAATGCTCATTTAGGATTTCTTACTAACGACATCTTCCAGGAAAATAATAATTACAGAATGACCAATGGCTTTTTTAAATCTTACAAGCAAGCAAGTAAAAACACAATAAGTCAAACGCGACTCCGGACAGCAGCTCCAGCTGGAGAGAACAGTCGAGAGTTTGGGAGATTTATGAGATGGAAAATGAACTCCATTTCCCTGAAACTCAAATTGGATTGCCTCAGATGAAGATATCCCAAAAGTGTCTGTATCAAGCCCTGTATTGGTATTGCTCAATGCCTCCCGGGCTACAAAATTAAAGATGTCAAACCTTTTTTAGGGCCAGAACTTTAAGAGCAGAAACTAAATTTTTCAGGCAAATCACTTCTGGCACCTTTAGATCAACTTTGAAAGGTTTTTCTCGTTAGATGACAAGAGGGATCGGTGTATTAATTTGGCAACTTGTGTATATACAGTGGGGGAAATAATTATTTGATCCCTTGCTGATTTTGTAAGTTTGCCCACTTACAAAGAAATGAAAAGTCTCTAATTTATGTGGTAGTTTTATTTCAATGAAGAGAGACAGAATATCAACCAAAAATCCAGAAAAAAACAGACTCCATAAAGGTTATAAATTAATTTGCATTTTATTGCTCCCACAGGTTGGGTGTGGCACACAGATTGCAATAAATCCATTACAGATACACCTGATCTCATCTCGTTATGAGTATAAAGCACATGTGTCCACAGAATCAGTTTCTTCCTTTACAACCTCTCCATCCCCATGGGCAAGACTAAAGAGCTGTCAAAGGACGTCAGGGACTAGTTTGTAGACTTGCACAAGGCTGGAATGGGCCACAAGACAATCAGCAAGAAGCTTGGTGAGAATGCGACAACTGTTGGTACGATTATTCAGAAATGGAAGGAACATAAAATGACTATCAGTGTCACGCGCACTCCTCTCCGCGGCCAGTAATGAGAATGGGACGCGGCCGGTCGCGGTTTAAAGGGTATTTAAGGATTCACTTCCTCGCGGCGCACCGCTCCGCCATGAGAGTCCCCGGCCCTCTTCTGGTTCTCATCGGCATCAACTGTGAGTACTCCAGTTATTGGGTTCTTCTCTTTGTTAGAGTGTGTGTCGCTAGAACGTGGATTATTGAGGTAGTCCTTACTCTTCGCGTAAGAGAGTTCTTAGATCAACTTGCGTGGCTTTCCTGCCTACTCGCGCTCTTAGCCACGTTTGGGCTAACCAGTATGCTACAAGGGCTAACGAGTAGCAATTTGTTACATCCTAACCAGATCACTGTCGAATTGTGAAAGTGTGGCATTCGGTTCATATCTTAATCAGATCCTTGTCCGAATCGGAGAGCATTCCTACAGCCGCCTAACCCGGCCGCTGTCAAATCCTAACCAGATTCCTGACGAATCTGACAATCAGTCGCCCTCGATCTAGAGCTCCATGCAAGATCTTGCCTCATGGGGTAAGGAGGATCATGAGAAAGGTGAGGGATCAGCCCACAACTACACGGGAGGAGTGTGTTAATGATCTGAAGGCAGCTGGGACCACAGTCACTAAGAGCACCTTTGGTAACACACTACGCCATAATGGGTTGAAGTCTTGCAGTGCCTACAAGGTCACATTGCTCGAGAAGGCACGTATACAGGCCCATCTTAAGTTTGCCAGTGAACATCCAGGTGATTCAGAGATGGCATGGGAGAAAGTGCTGTGGACAGATGAGACCATAATCACGCTCTTTGGCATCAGCTCCAACGACCGTGTTTGGAGGAAGAGAAATACTGAGTATGACCCAAAGTACTCCATCCCTACAGTCAAGCACCGAGGTGGAAACATTATGCTTTAGGGCTATTTATCAGCTAAAGGTACAGGATAAATACACCGCATTGAGGGGCCAATGGATGGGGCCATGTTCTGTAAAATTTCGAACGAGAACCTCCTTCCCTCAGGCAGAACACCGAAGATGGGTCGTGGATGGGTCTTCCATGACAATGACCCAAAACATACAGCCAAGGCAACAAAGGAGTTGCTAAAGAAGAGGCACATTAAGGCCATTATAGAATGGCCTATCCAGTCTCCAGACCTTAACCCTATCGAAAATCTGTGAAGGGAGCTGAAGCTCCGAGTTGCCAAACGACTGACAAGAAACATAAAGGACTTTCTGTAAAGAGGAGTGGGCCAAAATCCCTCCTGAGATGTGTGCAAACCTGGTGACCAACTACAAGAAATGTCTTACCGCTGTACTTGCCAACAAGGGTTTTTCTACCAAGTACTAAGTTGTGTTTTGCTTGGGGATCAAATACTTATTTCTCTCAATAAAATGCAAATCAATGTATAACTTTTATGTAGTCTGTTTTTTCGGGATTTTTGGTTGATATTCTGTCTCTCTATATTAAAATAAAACTACCGTAAAAAGTAGAGACTGTTCATTTCTTTGTAAGTGCGCAAACATACAAAATTAACAGGGCATCAAATAATTATTTCCCCCTCTGTATATGGGTGTGTATATACTGTGTATGAATTGAATTAGTAGAACCTTTTGTATATCACATCACAAAAACCTTTCAAATTTTAACGATTAAATACATGATTAAGACTAGGGGTGGGAATTGATATCAGTTCTCTTATCGATTCCTCAGTGCGAAAAAAGTAGTTCTACACAGTCGTCAGCACCAAAAGCAACCATTTTATTTTCCCCAAAATGACGTTTGCACAAGACTGTGAATCTCAACACATTCATATTGATATTCAGAATTATTCTGCAGAGACATTCTATGACTTAGTATTATGAAGAACAATAAGGTCAGTGCAGGTGGAAACACTTCTTTATCCATTTGGAATCCATCTGGATATAGAATAAAATTATTTAATAACAAATAATGCATTTTTCTATATTTATTTTT
>JAVGVS010003145.1:0-10004 GCA_032718565.1 Distichodus sexfasciatus
ATTCATACATTTATATTATAAATACATTCATAAAATGTATGTATAATATAAATGTATGAATAATATGAACAATAAATCTATTTTTCTAAGATTGTAGTTTGCTCTTCATAAAAATTGTCAGCAGCCAATCAGATGATGTATTGGATCCCCGGTGACGGTGTTTACCATCATGGTGTCCATTTGCAAAGCTCTGTTTTTTAGCTTTATGTTTATTGCAATTTAATCTGCAGCCATAAAAAAGCATGACAGAATGCAATCAGTTTAAAACGCTTCGAATAAATTACTCCAAAAAGCAGGATGCGAAAGTGAACATCAGTTGCAGCCATGTCAGCAGCAGTCCAGATTTATTATCAGGCAGAGCCACGGGATTTCGCTGGCGATCAATTGATGTTTAAATCAAGTCTATTCGTTTAATAAATCACATGTTGACAGAGACGCCGGATCAGAGAAACCCGCCCTGAAACGAGCGGAATATGTGTTCTTCCAGAGGAAGAAAGAAGCGTGTTGGTGTACAAGGGTAAAGCAACACCACAGGACTCGGATTAATTGCTGGAGTGAGCTCTCTGTAACACACAAACACACACAGATATGTACACACACACACACACTCTTTTGAGCTGCCGGGGCTCTAGACAGACTTCTTCCCAGCCTTCACTGATCATTACAGTGGGTCCACAGAACGTGGCCCTCGGGGACGGCGCTGTCACGACCGGCCTGATTGGTGAGGAAAGAAAGAAAGAAAGAGAAAAAGAGAAATTGGATGAAAACTATGTAAAATCAGTGTTCAGCTTTCAACAGCGAAATAAATGTGCGGTAATTGTGCTAGGGTAACAGCAATCACATCGGTATCTTCATTATGTCTTCTTCTTCTTCCCATTTTTTATTCCTTTAACTGGAACGAACACACAGTGAACCCAAACGTGAAACAGTCTTCAATTCCGAATGGGTTGTCGTAAAACAGGGACAGTTCAGATTCAGTTTAGACAAACTACATCTCAATTCATATGATTTATAATAATATTAATATTAATAATAATAGCTAGAGATGAATTTCCACAAGAAAACGCCAATGTGATTGCTAAAGTTTTGTAGCTGTGACATGAAAACTAGTCGAGTACTTTGATTTAGGCTGGAAATACACTGTGCAATTTTTGAAATCATTTTGTAAACCTCCAGCTCAAACTGTACGACTAAATCACACGCGTTGATTTATGTGCGCGCACTATACGGGCCGATGCTCGGATGTGACCTGACTGCTCACATTACATGACACGTCGGACTCCCATACCTGGAACTGTAAAGTCAATACCTCTGTCCAGACTGCACGCTGCATCGCCATGTTTGTACCTTGTACGCTGCTTGCATTTCACTTCCAGTTCTGTGTTCACTACAATGACGTATTAGAGACATTAGACAGTAGATCAATAAGTCGGATATTCTCTGAGATTAAAGTGGCAAATTGGTGAGTTTTTTTCTCATAAATTTGCCACTTTTAACTCCGAGAATATCTTACTTTTCTTCTTGTAAATCTATGACCTTAATCTTGGAATTTCTATGTTTTTCTCGGAATTTTACCCCCTCCATTTTTTTTATTTTTAACCTACAATGGCCTTAATATGCCATCGTAGGGGTTCACGCAGGTGCAATGAGGGAAAACCCACTGAGGTTCAGGTGGCTCTGCTACAACAGTGCGACACCCTCACGAAGGGCGACCAGAACTTCAAACAGGTTTCATTTTCATCCGACCATATGTTTCCCGAACGGGAACTGGTCGTTAGGGGTTAATCGGTGCTGATGGATGATGGATGTATACGTGTACTGTATATACAGGATATATATACTGTATATATGTGTACCCTTTGAATCGTGCATCTCTACCTCAAATCACGTCGAATTTGGTGGCTTTGTGAAGAACTGCAGTAAAGTGTCGAAATGTGATCTCCATGTTAAAAACGGACAGAACATGGACAGAACTCACAAACGAGTACACACATCGAAAACATGTACACAAACACCGCTATAGGTCACACGTTTGGAAAGAAGTTTCTAGCACAAAAAGGAGGAGGAGTAGCAGCCAGGAAAAGTGTGTGGAAAACAAAGCGGATAACAATATGTGAGTGCTCACCGCCATCACATAACAATAATGTAATGTGGGATTTCAGTGTTCAAGTAGAGCTTTATGTCTAACAACGATCCGTTCAGAAACCCAGAAACGTGAACAAAAACACGACCCACATTTATCCACCTCATCAAGGTAAAAGCTGCGGACGTGGGATCAGCGTTTACCTTCTATCTAAACCTACGTGCTCATGTCAGACGACGCCGAGCTGATCCTGCATGATCCCGCTCGCTCCGAGATGACGGATTACTGGGGATCATGGGAGTAAAAAGATGCCTTTCATTCCCAGAAAACCTGGATAAAAAACCGAAAATTGCCACCTTTATGGATCCCATTTCACTTCACCGTGCAATTACCTCGGCACAATTACGGGGCTGATGCAGGAGATGCGGGAAACTTTTGTTTTTGGTAACACACCGTATTCCTCTCGTCCTTATGTGTGGTCACTTATGGGGGTTGAAAAAGGAGGCTGACAGTGAGGAGCACACACACAGACACACACACACACGCACACACACAGACACACACACACACAGAGCTTTCGTCCATCGAACACAAGGACTCGAGAGATGCTGTAGAGAGAAGGAAATCTAATACTATGTGATGGCAGTGGGATTCCCAACAGTGCTGAAGCTCATCAACCACGATGCAGAATCTCAGAGTGTGAGTGAGTGAGTGAATGAGTAGAGAAAGAGAGAGCAGAAGAAGAGGGAGAGAGAGAGAGATGGATAGAGGGAGAAACATTTCTATGCATAAAAATGAGAGAGCTATATATATATATATATATGTGTGTGTGTATATATGTAAGGAGTTAAGAGAAAGAGAGACACAAAGAGAAAACGTGAAAAAGAAAAATGAGAAAAAGGAGAGCAGAGAAAGGGAGAGACAGAGCATAAGAGAGAGCTAAAGAGGGACCGAGAGAGAAGAAGAAGAAGAAGAAGAAGAGGAGGAGAGGGATGGACAGAGAGAAATATATATCAATATATTTTGAGAGAGAATGGGGGAGGGAACAAGAGACAGACAGAGAAAAAAAGTGAAAAAGAAGAAGTGAGAGAGGAAGAGACAGAGTGAAAGAAAGAAAGAAAGAAAGAAAATGTTAAAAATGCAGTGAGGGAGAGGTATATATACATATGGGGCAGAAGGGAAAGAGAAAAAGAAAGAGAGTGGAGAAGCGAGAGAGGAAGAGACAGAGTGAAAGAGAGACAGAAAGAAAGAGAAAGCTAAAGAGGGAGAGAGAGAGAGAGAGAGAGAGAGAGAGAGATGATAGAGAGGTGGAGGGGGGAAGGGAACGAGTGACAGAGAGTGAAAAAGAGAGAGAAAGAGGTAGAGACGGAGTGAAATAGATAGATAAATAGAGAGAGAGAAAGAGAAAAAAAGAAAGAGAGAAAGACCATGTAAGAAATGGAGAGGAGGACTACCAAAAATTGTCCGATTTTTGTGGCTTCGTCAGGACATGACTGTATTCGAGGATCGGTTTTAATGAGAAAAAGTTTCAGGTTTAGAGCCTGTCTCCGCCAAACACGTTTTTTGCACATAGAGCGGTCAAACCTCACTTCTCTCAGCGCTTGTTGCTTAGTTACGAAAAGTGTCATCTGCCACCAATACGCTCGGCCCTATTTCATGTAAACAGTGCAACGTGTTCCTTTGAGCTCGGTAGTTTATCTGACATAAAAGAGATTATCTTTACTGAGTATGTCCCGCCCCTTCCTGGATTTTAATTGGCTAGCAAGAGAGAGGTGACATTGACAAGCCCAGCGCTGTTCTAATAGTTGACTTGTAGTGCTCTGAGCGCTGGGGTAAAATAAAAGTCTCCACCTCGTTGTTTTTCCAGCTGAAGACGCTTAGTTCTCTTAACGCTGAAGCTTATAGGATTTGTATTAAAAATAAGCAATGCCAGCGCAAAAAAACACAGGTCCTTAATGTCACAAGCTCAAAGATTTATCAGTGGAAGGACCTGAGAGTGACAGTAAGAGAGGAATTGGAGTGTGTGTGTGTGTGTGTGTGTGAACATGTGTGATTATGTAATAACTGCTGAGCTCTTGTTTTCAATCTCATTAATTAACTCACAGCTCATATTCATCTTCCTGAAGCTGCCACATACAAACACTGTCAGCGTCATTTACTGATGTGACTCCCAACGTGATCGCACAAGCTTTCACCTCATTTGTGGGATCTGACCTGCGGATTTTATTGAAGCATTTGGTGCTGGTGTGTGTGTGTGTGTGTGTGTCTTATCACTATGTATTTATCCTATATTACTGCTCAGTGATTCATATTGTAAAGATATCTGATTTGTGACAGGAACAAATCCCAAATGACGATTCAAAACCCATCTGACTGAATTTAAGTGAGTGATTGTCATTGTGAACTAGGGCTGGGTTCAAAAAATCGATTCACTGTTCAATATCGATTCTTGTTCGAAAAATACGATATCGATTCAAAAATTTGCGGATCGATCTTTTCTTGCGCCTATGCACTACTTCTCGCGACCGCGCAAGGAGAGCTATAAAAACGCGAGACCGGCGAAACCGAAACCAAATAGAGCCATGGCTGAAGCTGCTCCGCTCAAATCACCGTCTGGCCTAAAGGCCGATGTTTGGCAACACTTCGGTTTTAAAACAAGTTATTTTATAACCAAGCAAAACTAGTATTGACGCAAAGAAATCTATAAATAAATCGATATCGTATCGAATCAAGAATTGAATTGGATCATGACCTTGTGAATCGGAATCGAATCGATTCAGGAAATCAGCAACGATACCCAGCCCTACTGTTCAAAAAATTCAGAGAAATATTTTCAAAAAGAGCAATGATACGAGTTTCTGCTCATTAACGTTCAGTTAGCTGTAAAACAACGAGCTGTTCAAATAACAAAGTTCTCCGTAATGGTGGCGCCCCCTTGTGGCCAACATAGTGAATTACAGGATTAACGATGAGGCCCCTCTGTGGTCAAAATAGGGAACTGCAACTTTATTACAGCAGGAGCTCGACTGTAAAAGTATTTTTCCCAATTGTACCAGAGTCCTGCAAGGTGGAGCTATGAAGCTGGCGTTCCTAATAAAGTGGCCAGTGATTATAAGACGCTAAAACCAACATTCAGCTCATCGTTGTCGGTCCATCTCTGTGTTTCAGCCATGGGCGTGCTGATGTCCAAGAAGCAGCAGGTGGAGAAGGTGCAGAAATGCAGCGTGGTGGTTTCGGCGTTCCGCGACGGCCTGAAGAACCAGCCGCATCGGAACACCGAGACCGAAGACGAGGCCTCGAACCCGCAGCCCGAGCCCGATGAATCCGCCGGCGGCGGTAAAGACGAGGACGGAAGAGCGGGGCCTTCCTCCGCCCCCCAGACCACCTCGGCCCCGCCCAGGCAGGAGAACAAAGCCAATCAGGAGGCCTGGGGCCGGCTGCGGGACGGGAAAGGGGTGGAGCCGGAGGATTTTAAAAAGGCTCACCAGCTCACACCTCCGGCCTTCGTTCGGCCAAAAAGACAAGCCAACGACGACCAACCTGTGCAGATCGAGCTGGAGCAGAGAGAGCAGGTAAGAGAGAGTTCCAAACGGGTCAACAAGCGATGACGGAACACTTAAGTGTAGATGGATTTTGTGGAATAACTGGGAAGTATTTGAGATCTTTTTACTCAGATAAAAACATTTATTCACAGTACGGCATGGCTTTTTGTCCCGCAATCTAGCAAGGGTTAGAAGATGATGATGATGATGATGATGATGATGATGATGTATCGGTCATAGACAAGCCCCTTGATATGTAATGGTAAAAAAATATATGCTTGTGGTTAGTGTTTTAGTACTCGAGACCAGTTTTTGAAAGTCTCGGTCTTGTCTCGTACTCGGACGAAGAGGACTCTGGATTTTATTTGGAGACCAGTCGAGACCACAACTCTGATAATACTACTATTAAAACTCTTTTAAACTGCCGCAGGCTTGTGATTCACATACCCTCAGAATCACAAGACTTTCAACTTACCCGAACATTATATTCATTCCTCGGTGTGTGAAATTATTTCTGAGTAATTCTGTGCACAAAACCAGAAATAATTGCTTAAAAACACATTAATTATATTATTTGCGATAATGTAATCACACTCGTTAACACTCGCAACTCTCATATGGAACGCCGTCATGCACAAAAATGTGGCTCTCTTCCAGAAAGGCTAAGAGCAGCTCATTTTATAGACCAAAATGAGTCCAAATTGGATCAAAATTACCCAAAACATTAGCATTTCTTCATTTTCAATTGATCAGAAAATATATATTTTTATTTTATAATGTTAGAGTGTAATTAACAAATGCGAAAAAAATATAAAGAGGATAAAGAAGTGTTTCCGTCTGGCACTAACCTTATTTTTCTTCACAGCACTAAGCCATAGAATGTCTCTGCGTAATAACAACTCTGCAGCCAATAAAACAGTGAGTTTGGGCTTGAGGAGTGTTCACTGTGCTTTGTTGAGTTTATCGTATGATGTGATCAGTTTGGATAACTGCCTCCAGTGAAGTGATTTCCTCATTATAGATACGTAAGAGAGAAATATTGAATAAACATCTTTAATGTTGCTTAGGTTTTGCATCTTCCACTTGTTTGTCATGTGGTGTAAAACGTGCATTGGTCTGGTCTCGGTCTCAACTCGGTCTCGGCCCTTCAGAGTCTTGGTATTGTCTCGGTCTCGACGCACTCTGGTCTTGGTCTGGGTTTAGGTGATCTTGACCTCAACTCTACTTGTGGTACAGAACAAGGTTCCTGGTGCCGGTGCAAAAGCGCCCTAAGTGCTATTTAGCGTCCCAGGTGGTTAGTGGGTGGTACTGCACCCGAAGACATCACCTAATCTACATAAAGCCTTTACCTTGGTGGACGGGGTGCCATGGCAACATTCTCAGATTTCCTTACCTCCGTTTCATACACAAAAAACACACACTCCCAACAGACTCATCCCTCTCTTAACCTACGTAAATGTCACCAACTCTCCAAAGTCTAGCTCCTGGTGATTCGGAGCATAAAGAATTTCTCTTTCCATCTCTCCTGAACGGCATGGAAGGGTGACGTTTAGAAGACGTTTATTTTTCCACGCTGATCCAAAACAAGTTGTGTGTGTGTGTGTTGTTCATGTCATTTCTCTCTCCATGTTAAAGGCCGACATTTACCAGGACGCCAGAGGCAGAACGAGCTGGGCTTTTTGTGTCAAAGTGTCGATGCTGCTAGCACCAGTTGGCAGGCAGTGGGCGGGCTGAGCAGAGGGGCCTGAACCAGGCAAGAACGAGAGAGAAAAGGAGAGATGGAGGGGAGAGAGTGAGAGAGAGAGAAAGAGAGGATCTGAGCTGATTAATTCAGGTCACTGAGGCTGACAGCAGTAGGGTGGCTGGTCCCGGCACTCCAAGCTTCTATATGAGAACCCTTCACAGAAAGCCTTTGTTTACCTACTCCCTCTCTCTCTCTCTCTCTCTCTCCATCTCTCTCTCCACAGAGAGCGGTGAGAGAGGCGCCTCTCACTTTGCGGTTGTTTGTTATGAGGGTTCACCACTCGCTGTGGGTTTTATGTAGTCTGTGGTAAAGACACCGGGCTCTTAGCTGGAGAGATATGAAAGCAAATGGGAAGTAACGAAACGCAAGTGGAGACGACGCATGGTTATCGCCATAACCCATTATTGCAATGTTGTAAATTGTGTGGCACTGGAGTATGGAGGAAAAACATTTTGTTGTTGCCTGCAGTCTACAGTTCTAGGAAGAATAGGCCTCATTCACCAATATTTCCTCAAGTCTTTGTAGTTAAGACACTTAGTGTAGTATTAAAACTGTATTCCAAATGTAAAATGGAAGAAAACCCAAATAGCTAATGTTTTGCACAAGCATGCATGCAACGACCTGTGCATAATCTTGCTCTTCAGCATTCACAGATTCTGTCCTTGGCTGAAAACACTGGTGAATGTCAGAATCTTGGTGAAAACTGTGTGAGCTTTAAGTAGGAATCGTACTGGCATCGGACCGGTGTTTAGATTTGGCCGATATTTTCAGCCGATATTTGATGACGCATTTATTGTACGTTGGAAAGGTAGAACTTGTCCAAAGTCGGAGGAGGGATTTTATACGGCCCACGCCTTATGTCTTAAAACATACACTGTTATTTTGTGCCAGAATTCTGAGAAAAACATTTGCAAGCAAAAGCTCTTGTCTTTACACGCTCACACTAAACTGCGTGTTTGCCTCACTTAGCGAACGTGAGCTCGCACATGGACTGTGTCCCAAGAGACGACATACCGCACTTAATAGTGTGGAAGGCAAGGCGCTCTTATCATACTTTTCTAAGTGGTAGTATGCATCTCAGGAAATAGCCAGGGTTGTAGCTTAACGGCCCTCTATGCACTAGGTAGTGCACACTGAGTATCACACGTGCCCTATTTGGCTTGGTACACCACATAGGGCGGAAAGTGACGTTCGCTTAAAATGTTGTGCACTACGCTCGAAATGCTCCACCCTCGCTCGACTTGACTTGGTGCTGTGTTGGAAATGTCAGAGCTATGTACCAATTTTGTACCAAAATTCTGAGTGTGAAACAGGCACTCACAATCACACCTTACAGAGCCAATTTAGATTTGCCAATTAACCTATAGTGCATGCTTTCGGACTGTGGGTGGAAACCGGAGCCCCCTGAGGAAACCCATGAGAACCCGGGGAGAGCATGCAAACTCCACACAGAAAGACCCTACAGCCGACCTGGATATCGAACCCAGGACCTTCTCGCTGTGAGGCGGCAGCGCTAACCACCGCACCACCCCTAAGAACAAATTTCTTGTCAAGAAGGGCTGGTGAATGAGGAATGATTTTTCTTTGCTCATTGCCTCTGTGTTGGTTCTCAGTCAAACAGGACTTGAAAGCTTGAATCGAAGGCAACTGGACCTCTTTTTCTCGATCTTGAAGACGTTTCACCTCTCATCCGAAAGGCTTCTTCTTTTGTAGAAATGAAAAAGCTTGAAACGTCTTCAAGAACCTAAAAGAAGTCCAGTTGACTTCTATTTGAGCACGCAAGATTTTTTTAAAATTTCATCTTCAGTCAGTGCACATTTTTGACTCAAGCCGTTGATGTGTGATAATAAACTATGGTGCAATATTTTGTGATTTCGAAATGTGAAAATAAGCATGAAATATAAAGCATCACATCAATTTTCTAACTCTTTTAATTTACATTTTTGCAGGTGCTCTTATGCAGATCGACGAACATACATAACTTACACAATCAGCCATAACATTATGTCCGATTACCTAATATTGAGTAGGTCCAGATCAGAGGTTTAAATCACAAGTTTCGTCATGATACAGCAGTGTATAAATTTCATGGAAAATTATATGTCTACCTATGTTACAAAGTCTGATATGATACAATTTTGATTTGATTTAATTCAGGACCTTCAAGCCATCGTGACTGCATTCGTGACTGTATCATTACACCCCTAGATAGCAACCAGGCCAACTGTTCTCGTGTTCTCAGTCAGGGAGGGTTGCCACTTTGAGCATGACACACTTCCAGAGCCGTTGAGGATGACTCGGCTGCAGTGACGGCATATGACAAGGTCACTGTGACCGTTTTTGGCAGCTACGATCTCTCCAGATTGGTGTAGAATGACCACACAATGCCCTCATCCACTGTGACCCCACACCAAGTGGACTGACAAAGTTTGTGGGAGGGAGATATACCCTCTAGTGCTCAGTAATGATACATCAGTCTACATCAATACATTGATTTCAGTGATCAATGAGCCCATAGCATTGATCCAAAGTGAATCATATGTATTGTAACATCACTTGAAAAGGAGATCTACTGTTATTCAAGTTTTTAATTTAAATCAAACTATTCTTTTTTTAAATTCAAACAATTGCTTTT
>JAVGVS010003146.1:0-10004 GCA_032718565.1 Distichodus sexfasciatus
TATCATCCCTCCCCGGCCAACCCGCCCGTCCCGCCTTCGCCAATCGATCACAACCCGGCTCCCCCTTTTAATAATTCAAGCCTGATTAGCGCCGGCCGCTGCAGTAAAATGGATCGGCGGATGGGGTCGCGCACCGACCCGGCCCGGAGAGGTGAAGCCCCTCGGGAGCGCTCAATTCCTCCCCGTTTGACGGACACGTGTACGGCTCGGGGAGGTCAGGCCGGGAGCGTTTGCGTTAGTTTTCGCCTCCTCTCCACTCTGCCTTAATGACACGCTCCGGCCTCCGGTCTGTTATAAGCCACTTGTACCACCCATCTTTTTATAGCCGTTTACCTGCGCCTTTGTTCCCCTTTTTTTTTCCCCTTGACCCGAAAGCTAGAATTACACCAACCGACCTGTCATTACCGAGAAAACGGTTTCTCCTCGCTTTATAACGCTTAGGGAACGAAGCTGCGGTGGGCCGACAGTCTCTGCTTGTAAGTCAGAGCTTTCAGAACTTGATTATATCTTCGTATAGAAGAATCGAAGAACCTGAGAACAATGAAAAAACATCGGCGAACGTCATAAGCTTTCATAAGTGGATTCCGAGAACAAATTTCTTCTTGAGAAGGTTTATTAGGATTATTTCGGTGCTTTTTGTTCTTGTTGTTGTTGTTGTTGAGTTTCGATGCCGAAGCCCCCCCTTTTTTTAGACTTTGCGCCTGCCTTCGTCCCTTTCTTTATACCTGAGGAATAGTAAATAGGGGTTTATTTTTAGGCGCCGTTGACAAGCGGAAGCGGCTGCCTGGCTTCCACGCGCCCTACAGGTGACTAACAGAGGTGTTCACTAAGTGGAATAATGAACAGTATTAGGTGTCAATTAAATCAAGCCTTCCCCAAGGTGCAGGTGCTCCACGCTATACTGACACATCTCAAGAAGGCAGAGCCTCTTCAGCCATGCATGCCAACAGGCACATTTGCATATTAAAGAGCCAAAATTATTTAACCGAGTCAAGAAAAAGAGAGAGAGAGAGAGAGAGGAAAAAAAAAAGTCTTCTGGAAATGATCGAGGTTATTAAGACTGTTGACAGGGAAGGAGGGTAATTGGCAGAAAGTGAGCGACAAGCCACTGTTGTACGCCATGTTTGTGGTGGGCTTGCTTTTCTCCCACCGCATCTCTGTCTCTGTCTCCTTTTTCGTTCTCACACTCATTCTCTCCCTCTCTCTCTCTCTCTCTCTCTCTTTCTTTCTTCCTTTTGCCCGACGACTCTCCGTTTTTCCGCGGTTAACATTGAGCGCCATCGCCGCCGCCGCCACCGCCGCCGCCGCCCGGGCGTGTAACCTATTACGTTTAGATTGCTCCCTTGCAATTAGTGCCCTTTTTGTCCTCCCTTCAATAACGACGTGATTATGGAGACTCGAGGCGCGTTCGCCCGGTGCCGCCGCCGCCGCCGCCAACAGCTGTTGTCTCTAGGACTGCCGACGGGAGTGACAAAACATGTTTCCTTATGGCGTTTCACTTTCCTGTCTGCCTCTTGTAATTATTATGCTCCTATTTTGTGTGATGATGGAGTCTTGTTTTAGTGGCTCTGTGATTAAGACATTCAGAAGATTCCCCCACTAACAGTTTTGTGTGCGCCTGCATTTTTTTTCTTCTTCTTCTTCCCTCCTCCTCCTCCTCCTCCTCCTTCTTCTTCTTTTTTTTTGTGTTCCTCCGTGCCTCGAGTTTGTTTTCACGAGGAGACGGGGAGCGTGCGGAAAAGAAAGCGGCCCTTTTTTTTAGGACTTGATTTACTACTGTATCTGTTGTTTAAAGAAGACAAAAAAAATTAGCTCCGGAACGAGGCCGCGGCGGTGTGCCGAGCCGAGCTGAGCTGAGCTGAGCCGAGCCGAGCCGAGCCGAGCGCCCGGAACAGTTTGTTTCTTTGCTTTTCAAAAAGGGGAGCACAACTCTCGATATTCTCTCGACCTTGATCGCTCGACGGCTTTTCTTCGACACGCCTTTTTTCTCACCTCCGGCATTATTGGAAAATGTTTCACTCGAGAGCGCTTAGAGGATAATTATTAACCTAGCCGCTGCCGCCTTCGTTAGGAGTGCGCCCTCCAACTTAGGGGGCCTTTAAGTGGAGCGAAAAAACCTAACGCAACTCCTTTCCCTTTCTCTCTGCCGGAGAGGGGAATAAAAAAAACATCCCTTTACTTGCGCACGGCCCATTATTTGAGAGTCCGTTTAGAGGAGTGGAGCCCGACTCTGTGGGGAGGAGAATTATTTATATGGTCAGTGTCAGTTGACCATTGATTTGGTAATTGCATGTTTCTCTTGAGGACAAGTTTGCTGATATAGTGTCCTGAAGTACTGTGTGGTCGGAGCCACTGTGTGTTTTTCTTTAGCCCTAGCTCTGGACTTGGGCATAAGTGTGACCGAGCGTATTGTCTGGACTAGACGAGAGTGGCTTCGCTGAGAGGAAGAGAAACGTTACACTTACAGCAACAGTTTGTTTAAAAAAAAAATCCAGCCGTGGAACCTCGTCCATTCACGCAGGGCAATGCGGCAGCTCGGCGAGGACAATGGGCAATTATGGGGGATGTGCGACATGGATAGAGTGAAGCGATCTGCACTCTTTCTCGCCCTCTTTCTCGGCCGTTCAGTCTCTCCGCGGAAAGCAAGGATTGATGAGGAGGAAGAGCTGTTTCCTGTAGTGGGGATTACGATGGCCATGTGAGGCCTGAGGGCTCTGGCAGATGTGCTGGCACCGTGCCACAGGGCACGAGTCATCGGGACAGGGACACACACACACACACACACACACAAGCTTACACACACACTCGAGCGTAGCACTGTCTTCAGAGGCATGATACAGCTCGAAAATCTTTCACACATATGCGAGAGAGAGAGAGTTGAAGAGGTCGTTCCTGACAAAGTTCACAGAAAAGTGCTTATGGTATTTGATTTATTTACGCTTTTATTACGTGAGATTTATATTCTTAAACGTGTTTTGACGTTCCATATATTAATGTTTCCTCAACCGCTAACCGAGTTGGCGAATTACAGTTTTTATGGGCCCGCTTGTTTTTGCTAATTTTTGGTGAGGACACACGAGTCGGCGCGTGTTTAAGGGTGCGATAAAAGCCAAAATTAGCTTAAAACCTTTGCTGGGAACGGATTAACGGCGTTTACGACGGACACTCAGTATATTAGCCGCAGCGTAGCGTATTACGGTACGTACAATAAAAGCTTAATTCTGCACTGAAGCTGTCTACGCAGTTTCCGTATCTCCGTGTGGTAAAAGAGAAAAAAAACAAAACCCCAGCCGTCTGGCACATTAGAGTGAGAGAGGGAGGGAGGGAGGGAGGGAGGGAAGGAGAGAGCGAGGAGGTGGTGGTGGGGGATGGGGGGGGAATAAAATTGTCAGCGCTTACACGGGTTTGAGTGTTGCTCTGTTGTGGCATGTGTTGAACACGCCAGTTTGGCTGCGGCTTCAGGTGCTGAGATCTGTGTTTACACCAAACACCCTATCTGGAAATGTCGCTTTGTTGAGATTTATGAGTGCCATCACTCTCGCTTTTCATGTGCTTAAAGTGCTGTTTGTAATCTGGCTCGCTCTATCTTCGGTCCTCCCGCCGTTAGAAAGATGAGAGGACGTCTGTAGCGGCAGGTTTTTTCGCGCAGATCTCTCGGCCGATAACGGGTGGAGCCGCCTCGGATAGGTTGCGGGAGCCCGACACGCTCTGCCTGACGTTTACGTGGTCGGAATCGGGGAGAATTTCGTAGGAGAGGTCAAGAGTGGACCTGATTCGCCAAATATTTGAAGTTTCTGTTCTTAAGAAAGTTAAAGCGTCTGTAATGTGATTTCGACAGCGAAGGGAGCGCTGGACTGGAAATAGACCGCAGCTTGGTCAGCTTGGGAATCCTGGGGAGGAACGAGACGTGCTGCGCTCTGTAATCCTCTTGTTTTAGAGAAAGAATAAGACAGAACGAACGAGATGGGCTCTCCGGAGGGTGATAGCGTGCGTTCCCCCGAAAAGCTACGCGGCTGCTGTGGAGTGCCTCAGGGCTATGTACTAGGACACCGCACTCTTCGGCTGAAAAATCCCAGAGTCTCCCCGTCTCTAAGAGCGGCTCCAGATCTGCGAGGTCTCGCCTCTTGCCAAGCTTCCGTTCTCCAGCGTCCGTGTCGTATCCGGATCTGGATTCCCCGGGCCGGCTCTGGAGGAAAGGACACCGGCTCCGGGGTCCTTCGCAGGGGCCCTTTGAGCGGTCTCAGGCGGCCGTGGTTTAGCCTGAGGGGGTGTTGGGACCTTGGGAAAATGTAAATAGGAGACAGATAAGGCCTATTGTTTTCATTCCAATGTCACCCAGGCTGAATTAGTTCCTCCTCCTCTCCTCGCCTCTTTCCCCAACTCTGTCTCTCTCAACCACACCAGCCTTTATCTCCGAGGAGAGAGGGAAGCAGGGAGGGTGGGAGGACGCGGCGAGATTTTGGGGGCCCCTCGCAGGGAAAACAACAATAAAGTCAATGCCATTTTCCTCATTTATCTCCTCGTTCCTTCTGGCCGACACGGGCCTCGCCTGACTCCTTTTGGTGTTTTCACAGCGTTTTTTTTTCCATCCTGAAATGCCAAAGGCTCCACGCTAGGGCTGGGCGATACGATGTCAAATCAGTATGGCAACAAGTTGAACATTTTACCTCGATTGCGATTAATGAACAAATTATTTCGTTTGAGTTTTTTTTGTTTGGTTTTTGTCTTCCTAGTTCACCGACGAGGTTTGTACAGTAAAACTACTCAATTATGACAGTTTATTGTAATTGCCTTGGGCATGATTACATTGATCAGAGGTTCTAAGGGTGTTTTCACACTTGCTCCGTTTCAGCCCTCAAAGCGAACTCAGATCGATTGGTCAGCATTTTTTACGCATATGTGAACACGCCAAACGAACTCAGACCCCTCTGAAACGAAACGAACGTCCTGTTCGCTTTAAGTCCTCAGCACGGTTCGTTTAACTCGCGCCTTATGAACACAAAGCGCTCCTGGTTCGCTTCGACAGTTTTTGTTTGAATTGAAAACTACCCAGAATGCAAAGCAGTAAAGGTCTGAGAGCTCCACAAGAATTAAGAAGGAACAGAAAAGGAACCGAGGCCCCGTCTGAGCTGAAGTGGAGCAGAAAGAGAACCGAGACCCCTTTCAAATGAACTCACAGTGTGAACATCAAAAGAACTGAGTTCCCTTTCTGTTGGTCCACTTTTTGGACCACTTCTAGAGGACTGAGGTCGGTTCCTTTAAAGAGGACTATATGTGAAAACGCCCTTAATGTCGATTTCCGATTTCACGTTTGATTAATTCTCCTGCTCTGATCCACACAGCTAGCTGTAAAGCGGCGGCGAGGTCCGCGGGATCCGAAATTCTCATTAGCGCCGGCCGAGCCTTGAGAGACGAGTTTGATTTCGAATAACGAATGGTCAACTTGTTCCTTTCCCGTCCGTTAATACGTTAATATGACAGTAAGCACTGGCCAGACGTAAAGCGGCGTGTTTCTTTTGGCTTCGCGCGGCGAAGGAATGCGATTCGGAAGTCGAACGAAAAGGATTCCTCTTACTATTAATGTAAATTCCGAAAGAGCTCCAGGGCACTTTGAAAGAATCCAGATGACCCTCTTGTAGAATGCTTACTTCCCTAAAGTATCAGCAGCTGAAATAGCTGGACGTGGGGATGTTTTCCGCGAGTGAGCTGGTGATTTTGAAAATGATGTTGCGTGCTTATACACACACACACACACACACACACACACACAGAGCCATTCACACATTTACAAACAGACAGGACATTCCTCACCTCTTCCAGGTAAAAAAGGAGCAGAGGCCAGTTCTGGCACATTCCAGATGTAGCGTGTGTGTGTTTGTGTGTGTGTATGTGTGTGAAGGGGAGCTGGGAGCAGCCGCTCTCGAGGGAGGCAGAGTGGAGCAGAATGGAAGCTGGCACGGCATTATCTCCAACAGTTGGTGCATTCCTTAATGATCAAGTGCTGGAGCAGCATCTGTGTATGTGCGTGTACGTGGTTCCGTGTGTGTGTGTGTGTTTGTATGTACATGGAGGAAGGGAGGAATACGGCAAGGTCTCCTTAAAGCCTTTTGACCCTCTCTGGACATCTCCACGCAGCACGGTGCCGTAAAAAGGAAGCCCTTTTTTCATCGTAGAGGAAGGAATGTGTGCTGCCGTTTGTTGTGGCTTGTTGTGTTTTAATCTTTTAGAAGAGTGTGTTTATGTGTGTGTGTGTGTGTGGGGTGGAGGGGGGGGTTGCGTATCACAGCGAAAGCACTTATGCTTGGGGGCAAGAAGGCCCTACTGGAAGAGAAAGTGAATCACAGACCCCTGAGCTGTGTGATCCTGCTGCCAGGACACACACACACACACACACACCAGCTACACTCTCGCACGGGGTCAGAGAGGCAAACTGTGAGTCTGGGATTGGAAAAGTCAACAAAGTAGATGTAATGTTAAAATGACCCCAAAAATAGAGGCGTCCCGTTGGTCCACATGTGATAGAGGACGTGAGGAAACAAACACAAAAGGCCGTGTCCACTTCACCTCTCTCACTTCCCGCTGCGGTCAGGGCACTCCTCGTTTATTTATTTATTTATTTATTTATTGTGTGACGTGTGATATTTAAGATTCAAGATTTTTTATTCCCCACGTACATAGTCATACAAGTAGAGAAACTGGAACCTGGTTTAGTCCTGATGCAAGTTGATTTTATAAAAAATAACTGAAGAAAATCAAGGAAACTGTTACCGTACATTCTTATAATTTGTTTAAAAATAGGCAACAGCCACTTATTAAAAGTGCTAAAAATGGGGAAAAATCTGTCCTGATAAAATGAAGACGAAACATATATAAACTTTATATTTTTTAACAATACAAATGTTTATAATATAACTAAACATTTTGCTGTGGTCACTGCATCTCTGTCTGCTTTGCTCCTGAGCTGACCATAACTATATAGAGAAAAAAATATATTTATACTGATATTGAACTGATATTATTTTACCAACTATTTTATGTAGCTAAATTTTCCATGATATTATTATTGTTATTATTAGGGGTCACTTTAATGGCGATTTGTAATAAATAAAAAAATTGAATAATTAAAAATAAAGAAATAAGCCGGATATAATATCTACATAAATCCTTTATATGCTTGTAATAACTATAATTATAGATCTGCAATATTGATAATTAATCAGTAACAATGTAAATATGCCAAACTGGAGTAATATCGCGGTTACAACAACACAATCATCATATTTTTTACGCCTGCATTTGGATCAGCCTCAAATAAAAGACGCGCATCAGGCCGATTTGGCAGAGCAAGAAAGCGCGTGCTACGGGAACTGTCACGACACAAAATTTTGCTGCCGTCACCCCCGCGTTTGGCGGACGCGATGATCTGTGGCGTCTGGAATGTTATGTTCCAGTGTGGCCTGGAGTACCTCATGATGCGAGTACAATACCCAGAAACACAAAGAGTCAGTAAGGGAGACTCCAAAGTCGTCCGCGGGCCCTTTGGCGCTGATGAATCGCCGCCTTTTGTTTGCAAGGAGCGTGTGCACAAAGTGGGCCATTGTGCGTGAGAACGGCTCGGACGTTCAGCCCTCCGGGGCGTTGGTGGGGGGCGGTGTGAAACGTCCACTTTTGCCTCGGTTTTGGAGCCTCTTGCACTAAAAAACAATCCCTTTCTTCTCAAAACATGTCGTTTACAGAGGGGTTCCTCCCTGGTCATGTGTTTGGAAGCAGGGAGTTGCATAATGATGACTTAAAGGAAGACTTCTGTATACGTTTATCAGACCCTCACGTCCAGAGATCCAGGGTGATCCAGGGGCAGTTGGTGGGGTAACGGTCAGAATGTCGCAGGTTCGAATCCAGGGCTGGTAAAGGCCATTGAGGTACTCATGAGCAAGGTACCGTCCTCAAGCACTGCTCCCCGGGTGCTTGTTAGCTGCCCACTGCTCCTTCACGGATGGCTCAAATGCAGAGGTCCCATTTCGTGGTGCACTGTGTGCTGTGGTGCGTTCACGATGACAAAATAATCACTCACTCACTCACTCACTTTACCTAAGGTTGGGTCAGGGCCGGGCAGTTAACCAAAAATAAACCGAATCAGAACCAAAAAACTGTAATACTCGAGCATATTTACATTGCAAAACCTTGTCAATGAACTATGAGTGTAAATAAACAAAACAATAATTGTTCATGAATCATAATGAAGATAAAATGTTCAATTAATCGTGAGATTTGAGGTCATATCGCCCAGCCATGTGCCAAGGACGGTCTGTCTAGTTAACCTAACGCAGGTGGGCTATCCGTGTGGCTGTGAATGCAGCGTAGGCTACCGTAAATACAAACGTAGCCGCGACCGCACCAAGCGTCTGTGAGTGCTACGTCGATAGTCAACTTCAAAGGCAGATTTCTCAGTTTCTCACGTGGCGTGACAGGAGAAACCCGACTCCTTTGAATGTTGATATCTCATGTGTCGTCCGGTTCATTTGATATAGGTGTCGTTTTGAAGGTTGTTTTATGCCCTTTCATGAAAACAAAATAACTCAATTTTGAAAATTTGCGACAAGCGACTGGTTTTGCCGTGGAGGGTCACAAATAAAACAAGCACATTTTCCTCATGGGGACCTCTCAAATGTCCCCTCAAAACCCCCAAAAACAGATAAAAGTGATTTTAGGGGACAAAAAGGTGCCCACAATGCGATAAATACATGGACACACAGACACAGACACACACACACACGTTTCAGTCACACAAGCCCCACTGCACCACGTCCTACCCTGGTTGCGTTTAACAGCTTGTGCCATTCTCTTATTGGCCACTTTTGGCCCTCCAGAATATTTCGTGCCCGCATGGTGAAAACCCGGTCAGCAGATTTTTGCAAGAGTGTGAGCAACAGATCTGAAGCGATTTTTTTGGCCCTCTTCTGGGGTGGTCAGTCAAGAGAAACCAGTTCAAAGAGGTCATCTGTCAGGTCATTCACCCAAAACCTCGTCCATAGTGGGGACAGCGGGGTTTATGGTTTTTACCCTATATAATCCACAGCACTGATGCGTTTGTCCAGATTCTTTCTGCATGAACTACAGCTTCATCTTTGATTGATTTGATTTGCGCATGAATGGGTTAAGCGGACTAAATTAGGGCTGGACTAAATTAGGTTAAATTGCACCCACTGGACTTGTCCTTAAGAAAGTTAAGTCATTTAAATAGTATAATATTATACAGATGTAGAATTGAAGAAAACCCAATAACCAAATGTTTTGCTCAAACACGCAAGCAGTGCACTTTGTGAGTGCAAAGAGTTCTCTTTAGCAGTTACAGATTCTCTTCTTGCACAGGAACACATCTGAAGTTTGTCAGAACTCAGACAACATTTGGGAGAATCTTTGCGAAGACGGCATATGTGGGTTTTAAGAACAAATCTCATCCTAAGAACGGTTAGTGAGCGACGCCCCAAACGTCTTTAATATGCACAGCTCTGGTCATGAGGCGTAAAGCATTAAAACAAGCGTGAAACTTTTTGTAACTACGCATGCGTGTGTGTGTGTGTTTATGTGCTGGGAACGGCCTGACTCAGGCGGCGAGGCTCCGGCTGGTAAGCAGCGTGTTCTTTATCAGCAACCCCGGCCTCTGGCTCGGTGGATTCCAGCCATTCCACCCCCTGATTCATTGTCCGCTGGACAAATGTTAATTGTTTTCATCATGGTCGGCTTCAGTGGTCCTGCCCTGTCCCTCCTTTTGCCCTCCCAATCCTTATCCAACCTTCTGTCTTTTTTAATGTTCCCTTTGGAGTGGCTGGCCCTTATCGGCCTCATCGCCAGTCGGGGTTGGGGGGTGGGGTGGGGTTGTTGGGGTGACCTTTGGGGATCCAGCAGCCCCAGCACTGATTAAACCATACCCTACTGCAAGTGAGCGTGTGTGTGTGTGTGTGTGTTTGTTGCCCAGTCCTCCTGTCCTTATTTGGGACCCTTAA
>JAVGVS010003147.1:0-10003 GCA_032718565.1 Distichodus sexfasciatus
TAAAAAAAAAATTGGAATGCAGTTCCAAAAGTTTTTAAAAAGTTGCAATGCTGCTGCGGACCACTAGGGGCAAGCAGACTGCCGGTTGAAAACCTACGTTATAATCGATATTGATCTGGTACTACATCGATCCACTGAATTGTCCAAGTCTTGACGCGATGCATTGATTACACCCCTAATAGATATACACTAATATCTTTTAATGATATAACAATGCACAATATTTTGAGATATAAAAATATGACAATAGACGTTGTATTATGTAGCAGTGCAACAAAGCTTAAAATCAGGACTTCTAATTGATTTTTGTTTGGTTTTTAATCATCTTTTAAAGGTAAGATATATTGAAATGTTTGCATTTTGCTTCAGACACTGCAGAACAATAGAAAAACTAAAGGAAATGAAACAAATAAAACCTTGGAGAGAAAATACTTGTTTGTTTTCAGGCTTACTTTTTGAATGTTATGAGAGCATCACACCAAGATCACCAAATTGTAAGTTGACACCAAATTTTATGTATAGCTATCAATATGTATCCACATATTGCAAGCACTTTTGTTAATTTACTACATTAATTGATTTTGCTCTCTTTTCTGATCAATTTTAAATTGAATCCTATCTCTAAATATTATCATAATAATAAAACACCGAAATATGAAGTAGGGAAGTGCAAACAATAGTCACATCTGCTGTGCTTAGTGCCTTCACAACTGAGTCAGTCGAACTAAAATAGCTTCATAGATTGCAAAGTTCTGCTCTTTAAATAAATAAATAAATAAATAAATAAAAAAATAAAACACTTTATATAGTATCAAAGTGGATAAAATGAATTTTGCGCTTTTTACACGTATACGTATGGTTTGTAAATTGCCTTTTAATTCATGTAAGACCATAAATATCCCACACTCGCTTTCTTTCATCTCGCCTGTCAGATGGTGTTCAAAGTCAACAAAACATCTAGTGACAATCCTTTTTTTGCCCCTCCCTCATGCCCGCAATCAGTCATTCTGTAATTGCACCACCAGGGCATACCAAAAAAAAGACAGTGATCAACAGCACAACACAGGAGCGTTCAAACACAATTATCAATCACCTTCAGAAGCCGGCTTCGAGTGTTTCTTTATGAGAGCCTGTTATCTCCTCCGCAGCACTTTCCGTCTCGAACACTGCCTGTATTGTTCTAATGTGCAACGCTCTTTTAAGCGAGCTTTATGCAGCAAACCCCGTCCACGCAATTCATCATAACGTGACAAGCATGTATGGCAGCCGTAATTAAACCGTAAATTAAAACTCTATTTCCATTCAGTCAAATCCACGGATACGGCAAAGTGCTAGATGTTACAATGACCCGGGGGGGAGAAAAAGAAGGCTCTGAAATTTATGACGCTGTCTTATTTTTAGGTGCTGACAGAGGAGGTTCGCTAGACTCTGTCGCGCTGAGCACATCTTTATGCTGCAAGTCAGTGGTTCTCATTAAAAGTGTGCAGGAATAATGGATGTATGCGGTATTCACGTCGGCGCAGTGGTTAGCCCAGCCGTCTCACAGCGAAAAGGTTCCGGGTTCCATCCCCGGGGTTTTTTGTGTGGAGTTTGCATGCTCTCGCCGTGTTCAAGTGGGTTTCCCCTGGGTGCTCCGGTTTCCTCCCACTGTCCAGAGTGCCTTGCGGTGTGTTGGCGACTGCCTAGGGTTGGTCCCTGCCTTATGCCCGTAAGTTCCCGGGATAGGCTCCGGTCCCCCCCGCGACCCCGGTTGGAATTAAGCAGTTCAGATAATGACTCACAAGGACCTCAAAATATAGATTCGTAAAATAACACACCACTCAAGTAGAGGAAAATAAAAGGAGCAGAGTAGACGAGTGCTACTTAATAATTAATGTCTGGAGAGCAAGAGGACGTAGTGTGTAAATGTAGAATTTCCAGCATATGCTGAAGGGAAATTTAGAGTTAAACTGAACTTTTGTAGTGTAGAAGGAACAAGGAGATCAACAGATCAATAGCCTGATTATTTACGTACCTTATTTGTACATTTTATGAGCTGGTCTTATCGCAGATTAAAGTACTTTTCCTGTTGTACCAACGTGTTTATGCGACAAAGAATTTTTTGGGGAGTATTCAGAGTATTTTGTAGGGATATGGTTGGGTATAGCCCAAAAATGACCCTGGTTTTTGGGATGAGATGTTGATGAATCTCATAGAGTGACGACCAGACGTCCACACATTTATGAGCATTCAGTGTATAGGAATTTGCTGAGCTTGCAAGACTGAAAATTGCATCGTTTTCAAGAAATGTGCTTAAGCAAAAAAACAAAGTCGCACCATCCTCTTGTTTCGAGAACAATGATTCGCCGTCTAAACGCAGGCAATTAGGTGTCTTCACTTTAAAGGACTTCTTTCATGAGCAGCTTCAAAGGGTTCGATGGAATCGACAAAGTTTCACCAGCTTATACAACGTTCAATTCCAGCAGAAGAGAGTC
The DNA here is from genome assembly GCA_032718565.1 of Distichodus sexfasciatus. Taxonomy (NCBI): domain Eukaryota; kingdom Metazoa; phylum Chordata; class Actinopteri; order Characiformes; family Distichodontidae; genus Distichodus; species Distichodus sexfasciatus. The sequence continues at coordinate 2,475 of JAVGVS010003147.1, forward strand.
GGGGGGACCGCATTGAGCCGGACACAATGCAAAACTGTTTCTCCTAACAAGCTGGAGCTAATCTTCCTATAAGCTAATGGCAGTAGTTAAAGGAGCACCCAATGATTTTTTTTCTTCTCTGGGGATTTTTTTTCCCCTTTATCGACCTTTTAAACTGACCTACACAGTTGGTCTCATGATAGAAGAGTATTCAAAATGTCTGTCTGAAGAAATTAGAAACTGATCAAATATTATGGACAAAGAAACTTTATTATTGGCGGAAAGCTAATATTTGCTTTCAATATCAAGTTTAATTAAAGTATTCACCTATTTGAGTTATCACCAAGATGATATAATGCTGTGTAAAATATATGTTTTGTTGTTACAAATATTTTTGAACAAAACTGATATCAGCAATGTAGATTCTGATGGAGAAACTTCACGAGGACCATCTCAGAAAACCACTTCATCATTGTGCTCGGTTTCAGAAATGATCTTTCGGATAAGCTTTATATACTGATTGACAGTAGAAATCTGGACTGGTTTGCTTTCATAAAAAATCCAAAAGATGTAATGACAAATAGTGTATCTTCAAGTTGGCTTCTAAAATGACAAGCTTTCCCATGACTCATTCTGCAGATCCTGACTGAATTATTGTTGGAACAAGTTCAGAAAGAAACTGGGAGAACCGTTGATTTATCTCAACACTGAGTTGGCAACTGCAGAAAATTATAGATTTTCTACAGTTTATTTTTAAATGTTTGGTGAGGGTAAAACTATTCTTTTTTTCTTTTTCTTTTTTAAGCCCACCACCACTACGATGGCATAGTAGGGCCATTGTATATATATTTTAAAAATGGGGTTGGGAAGGGAGCTAAAATTACGAGAAAAAAGTCAGAAATTCTGAGATCATTTCTGCATAAAAAACTCGGATATTCTCTGACATTGTAAAGTCATAAATTTGCGACAGTAAAGTCCAAATTTTTCGAGATCAAAGACGTAAATTTACGAGAAAAAACTCGGATATTCTCTGATATTGTAAAGTCAATAACAATGTCAGAGAATATCCCAGTTTTTTCACACAAATATATGACATTAATAGGTACTCATGAGCAAGGTAGCTGCTCCCCGGGGGCTTGTTAGCTGCCCACTGCAGCTTCACGGATGGGTTAAATGCAGAGGTCACATTTCATTGTGGTGCGCTGTGTACTGTGTTGTGGTGTGTTCACAATGACAAATAATCACTCACTTTCATTATCTGAACTGCTGTATCCCTCTTGGGGTCGCAGGGACCGGAGCCTATCCCGGGAACTACGGGCGCAAGGTGGGGGACCATAAATAAATGTTGTCGCCATAAGGAATATTTTGTTTTCTGAATGGGCATGAGAGACAGAGAGCGAGAGAAATAGAAATTAAGAAGCAGATGGTGTGAAGTCTCCATCATTCTCCTTATCCCATAGGACGTTCCCCCCCCCCTTCTTTTAATCAGTCGTGTATAAAATGTTTCCGCCTGAGGACGCAAAGTAATTGTTTTGATTTTCAGCCTTGTTGTGATTCCATCAGGTTTTTATGTGGTAACCATGGTGATTAGCCGGTGCTGCCGTGATTATCCTTGATTTACTGCTCAGCCTAGTCGTTCCGCTGTGCGTGTGTGTGTGTGTGTATGTATACGTCCAGAAATGGAGCCTTTCATTTGTATGTTGGAGTGACTGTACGTCACTCCTCCTTCCTGCTTTCTCTTTGTCAGTATGTCATGGTTTCAATTAACTCTAACTACAAGCTACTACAGTCAGTCCTCCACATTCATGCTGAATATTTTCCTTGTCTCACTGGCACATTCCCAAAAACACACACTTTTAAGCAGTAGCTAACTAGTAGCTGTTTTTTTCAGAAACTCATCCAAAGCCGTATATCAGTCCACATCAATCTATACTGGGTTAGTTGTCTTCATCTGAGAGATTCATGCTTTTTTACAGTCTTCTGCAGTTAATGGTCACCTCTGGGTCATGCCGTCTGTGTTTGTGAAAAAAAAGCAAAACCTGTTTCTTTGTGTTTCATTTGAGCACAAAATGTCAAACCATAAAATGATTCATTCATTTTTTCATTTACGAATATTGGAAGAAATATGTTTGGTGTTTTGGTTTCAATGTGGAAAAAAACGAATGACGCACAGATTCCATTTCTCCCACTTTAAGCGATCTCCATGTCTGTGCTTTACCAAGACCTTATTGAGGCAGTAGCCCAGGATCCCAGCCTGTAGAAGGTCCCAAATATTCTAAATAAGTATTTTTTATGCAAAGTCACATAAATCAAATGAATTCAGAAGTGCAAATTAGAGCTGTAACATTCGGCTCCTTTTTAGGATTCAATTCCCTCTGAGTCACTCACTCAACTCCGGGTGTGCGAGTCACTTGAGTCAGTATTGCCAAAGCGCCAGCTGAATCGTGTGTTTTTCTAGAAGAAAGTATACGTGGCTTGTGATGAGAATAAATGCACTTCCAAATAAATGACAAAGTATCAAGACAAGGCTACCAGAGCGACAAATATTTATTTTCAAGTGGCACTAGAGGAAGTTAACCAGCAGATTCACTCATGACTGCATGTGCTTCAAGGAGCGCTAACCCGCGTGTGAGCGATTCAGATTCGGCTGTATGTTTCCGGCTCTAGAGAAGGTTAACCGAAAGATTTACTCGTGAATGTCCGTGCCGCGCTACTGGTTCGACTGACACGAGTCCCGTAGTCTAAAAAGAGGATTCAACTCTGTAGGAAGTTCTTCGGATCCCTCTTTTGAGTGTGGTGGTGCAAAACGAACTGGAAGTTATGACATTTCTAGCAGCTACACTTGCTACTATGACTGTATTGATCTTGTAACAAGTTTGAAGTGATTATAAGAGGTATGTACGTGATGGGGTTTATATTGTAGTCATGGTGTAGCTAGGACTCGATGGATTCGGGTTTATGAAGACCCCAGATTCGTCACTCGTGAGTTATTTAATAGAGCCGGGCGATTCACCCAGGTGAGTCATGAATCGCTCAACTCTAGTACTCTAGTAATGGGCATGTGTTCTAAAATGTTCCTTATTGTTCAGGTGTAGGTTCCGTCATATTTACTCTTTGTTAATTGTTTTAAATGTTTGACAGCGCTGAGCGAGGGAGGCCTTCTTCACGCTTTATCTTTAAATCGCCATGGCAGTGAACAGACCATAGGAAAATGGAGCCTGGGAATGAATGAAAAAGAAAGTAAAAGATCCATGTGAACGTTTGCCTTATTGTTGGTTCTAAGACTAACATAAGACCAAAGACCATAAGGTAAAATTGAGATATGCTCAGTAGCTGAACCAGTATGTTATGTATGTGGTATGTTATGGATGACTTTCATACGTGGCGGGGAGCCACCCCAAGGGGGAAGCCAACACACCGCAGGGCACACACACTCTCAAATACACGGTCATAAACTACTTAAGGGGCAATTTAGATTCGCCAATCAACCTATATCGCATGATTGTGGACCGTAGTGGGGAAAGCGGAGCACCCAGAGAAAACCCACATGAACGTGGGGAGAGCATGGCAAACTCCTGATTTAGAGCAAGGCAATGTGAATGGACAGCGCAAGCAAACAAACAAACAAAGGATCGCATAAATCCACACATAAACAGGCGTAACCGGGCAGTGACATTTCAAAAAGCACCTTCGCGCTTGGAGGCTCTGAAGCATGAGCTTGAGGACTGAGGGACGACAAGAAGTGGGGGAAAAATAGTATTGTCTGTGGTTCAGTTGGCAAGACTGCGGTCACCCGTGTCACACAGTAAGATGTGCAGAGTAATGAGGAAGTAAACTCAGGTGGATATAATTAGTTTTTGTTTTTCTTTCTCGAAACACATCAGCCACAACACAAATTTACATACACATTTACATTTACAACACGCACATCAGTGCTTTGTAGTCCACACCTGTTCTTCATACCTGTAAGCCCAGACTTAAATCAACAGCTGCTGTTCTAGTGAGTTACTGCCAGCTGAGTTATATACCTTTCTAAACACTGTCAAAGTGCAAGTCAAAAGTCAATACACAGGCAACAACAACACATCCTATAATTCCACTAATTCTTGATGTCCAGAAAGTGCTGGTACAGTTGATGGTCATCTGTGGTGGGGCAGTTGGTAGCGTAATGATACCAGCTGCCCACCAGTAGCTGCTCTCTGCTTTGAATACCAGGACTGGTAAAGGTACCACTGAGGTACTCATGAGGAAAGGGATCATCCCCAAGCACTGCTCCCCGGGCACTGCCCATTCTCCTTCACGGATGGGTCAAATGCTGAGGTCACATGTTGTTGTGGTGCACTGTGTGGTGTGGTGTGGTGTGTTCACAATGATAAATAATCACTCACTTTCACTTGCTTCACGGATGGGTTAATTACAGGGATCACTTTTCGTTGTAGTGTGTGTTTTTTGGTGTGGGGTGTTGACAATGACAAATAATTCACTTTAATTCTGAGAGCTTTAGTATTCTAGACCCCCACAATCAGAAGGGTTTCGACCTAAGCAGATTGGAAAGAATTTATTTAGTCAGTAAATTTTCTAACTCAGACAGTAAGGTTTTCATGTTTAATGATGGCAGTCATTACCATCCTAATTTGCACATTTTGCTGAACGTCTTTTATTCTTCTTGCCTTCATTTGCCTGTATAAAGTGAACATCGAGGAACATCCTGTTTTATTTTTGCCAATGATATACTGCGTGACCAGCAAAGACACAATACATTACACATTTCAGGAGAATCTCAAAACTAATCAGGGACACCAAGTGCAAAAAGCACTTCAAACATCCAGAGTGTCGTACATACCCCGTCGCAGGTTTATTCTTCTACAAAGACTTACTATTTGTGAATTTGTTTTATTTACTACAGACAGCTAACATAAAAGTCCCATAGTACAAAAAAAAGTACATCATTCCTATTCCAGTCCTTTTTTTTTGACACATTTGAGAAGGAGAGGATCCTGAAAGAGAGCAATCAGTATGATAGATCAGTCTTGGGGAGAAACGGAATGAAATAGTGATGAGGGCTTTTAACTTTCCCATTAATCTGGCTGGAATTCAGACTCTACATGGTTCAGATCCTCCCTCTTTCTCTCTCTCTCTCTCTGTCTCATACTAATCCTCCATAAATGCAGAGACAGGAGCCTGCTGTTGGCTCTAAAGGTCTGTGTACTCTAAAATGTGTTTAATATAACAGGGCCCATGAATCTCCCACTATGCCCTGCTACACCAATGTTAATACCTCCCTCTAATAATATCAGAACTGGCGATGGTACAGCTAATCCTGCAGACCTGCTAGGGAGGGATTAGAAATGTCACCCCACACACACACACACACACACACACACACACACACACACACAGTTTTCCCCCAGACCTGTTTTTTCTTTTTTTTTAATTATTATAATTATTTCAATGTGTATACAATGTACTGTACGTTATAGTTTATGAAAGTCAAGATTCATTTCTTGATACATTATACAAGTACAAGTACAACATGCAGTGAAGTGTGCACGATGATTTTTAAGCAGCATCTGAACAGCGTACACCTACTGATGGATGATGTATATAGACATAAGACGCAAATGTCATAATTGCACCGACAATGAGGTAAAGATCTGCCATTATGACATTCCCAGCTTACATCTAGGTACATCAACCGTCAGTATATACAGTATACACACAGACATAAGACGTGGATGTCATAATGGAAGATGAGTGACAATGACAGTTCTCGGAGAGATCATTTCCTGTTGCTATGAAACGAAATCAAAACACAGCCTTCACCATGCAACCAGGAAGGCATCGAAACAGAGTTGTGGCAACCAGGAGACCAATTAAATCCTGTCTGTCATGGTCTGGTTTTGAATGCCGGTAGTCGAGTGAGTGGTAGGTCACTTGTAGGTTGGAGTCTGGCTTAATCCAGCTCCAAAAACCTCTACCATTCAGCTGTTGAACAAATCTCTGTACCCCAAGTTTCTCCAGAGAGACTGTCCCTGTGATTACTGCGGAAAAATTAGGGTTAAAAGCCTTAAATGTAAATATTCTACAGGTTCAGGTCCCTCCTTCTAGTTCCAACCCCTTTCACCAAAATTGGATACTAATTATTGAAATCTGGTGCTTGTCTTTTGACCAGCTCCAAACCCTTTTCAGATGCTCTTATCTGGAGTGTTTATCATTTTTCAGACGTCCGTATTCAGAGTGATTTTCATGTCCTAATAACATTCTCCTTGGAGCAATTTGGGGTAAAGGGTCATGCTTTTGAAGCCACAACCTCTTGCACTATTAGTGAGTATACTACCACTGCTATAACATTTGCACAATTTTTGCTACTTATTTCCGCACAACCAAGGAACAATGAATGGACATATCACTGGTCACCTTCTAACTAACTGTATCTGCACAAATTATTGAAAAGTATTGCACAGACTCTAGTTCTCCACCGCTGTTATAATATCTGCACAAACGTAAATGTTAGTCAGACTTTTTAAGAGATACTGTTTTATTAATAGACTGGATATAGAATTTTTCATATTAAAACTGTAACTAACCTCATGCACATTCGGTGTAAGTCAATTTCTACTTTTGTAGGTTAATGCTGCATCCAAATAGTCTCTCTTTCTACTTCTATATTGTAGTTCTAGTTTAAAGTTTATATTTAACACTCAAATTCTAGTTTACAGTGTATATTTTATACTCTATTTATTTATTGTTTATTCCATGTGCCCTATTTGTTCTTTGTTCCTTGTTTCTTGTTGCACTGTGAAAACTGCAGCCACGTCGTGTCGTCTCCCTGTACATCTGTACAATACATAGCAGAGATGACAAAGTTTACTTTGGCTTTTGGCTTTGACTAGACCACCACCTCACTGACTACATGTTTAGTTTACAACATTTGACAAGGCCAGATGTAATGTTTGACACAAGTCAGAAAGTGATATTCAGTTTACAACATTTCACAAAAGTGTGCCAACGCCTATTTTGCATTTTTGTAGAAAAAAGTATCAACCTGTTTGTGGAACATCAGGAAAAATGATCTTTAGATGAGTTTGTCTTTCGTATATTGAAAAACAGGGACAGAGAAAGTGTGTATATGGGTGTACACCCTGCTGAGACTTTGCATAGCATTCAAAAAAGGTCGGGATCTTGATTTATTGGTTTGATGTGTGTTACAGGGTCAAAATCCGGCTTAAGCTATTCATACACTGCAGCTGACGTGTCAAACTCATCAAAACTGCAGCTGCCGCCATATTGAACACTCACAATGGCGGCAACAAGGTCAGATCATTATAACGTCATCCGACTGATAAGTATGAATTCACATACAAAATCAGGTGAATCGGAAATGATGGTTGTGTGTGTGTGTGAGGCTGCACAATATATTATTTCAGTCTCATTATTGTAATGTGCATTTGTAATGCCAGGGCTAGCAATGCCGAACGAAATTGGTTAAACTAAACGTCACGATAGAAGTTTTTGCTGCTTGATATTTACAAAAACATTCACCCGGTTCT